>ML382904.1:76900-116408 GCA_005239525.1 Nicotiana knightiana | reverse complement strand
CCCCTCCCCCCATGCAACCGTTAATAAATTAAAATGCTAATAAAAACTTAACTAGAGGAACTAAATGAGGAATGCATTATTTGAACTATTTAGGAATATTGAATAAATAAACAAAGTGGATTTTGAACTCAACTGTTAAAAATTAACCTCACTAAGTTATGTATCAAATTATGAATCCAGATTAATCAAAATCGCCTGCAGAGTATGTTGAATTCTTAACATTATCAATTTAGGTATGAATATTAAGTTACATTACTTTTCGCTTATCATACCTTGGTTATCTAGAATCGATCATTATGAACTGTACATTTTTTTAACCAAAAAAATAAGAAACTAAAAATAAAGGACCAATCTGAACGGATTAGACAAGCTAAGTAATCTTCTACAAATTAGAGCAGCATCATTTTCTCAACTTATCTATCTCTTTATCTCAATTTTTTTTTTTTTTAAATTTATTACATACTAATTTCTTTTAAAAATGGTATTCTTTTTCTTCTTTAATTTGTCGTTATGGGTTTCTATGAATTAATGTTTGTTAGGGACTAATGCAAGTTTAATTAAACTTTTTTCTCAAAGGGTTAACTGATGAATTTTACCTCCGGTACTCAAGTGTACACTACCTCATACTAACGAGATTGTCATTTTATTAGACAGATCATTTTGATTATCATCTTGTAATGCCGGTGATGGAGGAAGAGATAGGAATGTGGCCATTTGAATTATTCGATAAATTGAGTGCAAATGGAGCGTACACAGTACAATACGGAGGGAAGGTGTACACACCAGCAGGTGAATACATTAGCCCTGCCATGGGAAGTGGTAAATTTAGAGGAGGGCAACCGTATCTAACTTGTTACATGCGCAAAGTCTTGTATGAAATTGAAATAAATGGAAAGAAGCAACAAGTTCCACCAGATGATTCCAAGGTTCAAACTCATGAATCAAGGTGCTTCTATGAAGGATATCAACATAATGACAATGATGGTTACTGGGACTATAACTTCTTATTTGGGGGCGTAGGTGGTGCAGATCATGGTAGATTTTGTCAATATTAGGAAAAAGGACAAGGGTCCAGGGAGGGGGGAAATAATTTGTAATGCTATCTCTTGTACCCATTTGCTTTAACTAATAAAATAAATAAAAAAGGCTTTTATTGATGTTTCTTCTAATCGATCTCATAACTAAAGTCAACTCACATTGAAGCACTGAGAACAAGACCGATCTCGTACCGTACTACTAATCTTGCCATTGTTTGATTAGATTGTACTGATTGTTGGGAAGAACAGGTGGGATGACAAGCGGGGGCGGATCTATCTTGTCGGATCGGGATAGTATGCTACCCGCATGTTTCTGTAAAAGTTCTTAATAAATATGTTGTTATTTATGAAAAAGAGTTATATATATAAAATGGCACCCAAAAATGACATGTGAGTGCCCTGGTTCAAAAAGTCTCTAATGTGCCGTGGGGTTTCTTCCTGTTATTTGCTACCCTCTATCTTCTTTTTTTTTCTACATTTCTTTATAATAGCCTTTATTTTGCTTCCTACATTTATGTAATATGTAGTTTCTCTCAACGTTAATTTATATGTTGAAGTATAATTTGAATAATATCATTTGTTGGCTTTTGAAAAAAATATCATGATTAATAAAGATTTTAAGTTGATTCTCCTAAATTGATAACTTTAAAATTTTGGCTTTGAAAATAATTGTCATATAAAGTAACAATTAAATTGGAAAAATTAGCCCAAGAATAATGATTAATTAATCAAATCAAACAAAAATTATATAGTAATTAAGCTACTTTTTAAGAAAATTTTCTAATTGCTGGTGTACTTTCATGAAATATTTTTTTTTTTGTATTTTTATTTAGAAATTAGTAAATCAAGCGTAAAAAAATGAACTAAAAGTGAAATTATTTGCCTTTTAAAAATAAAATTCCTAACTGGATTAACAAAAAACTAACTATCATCAATTCTTTCTATTCAGTCTTTCTGGCTAGCGGTAGGTATGTGTGTGTATATATATATATATAGTGACACCCGCATCCTTTAAATCCTGAATCCGCCTCTGATGATAAAGTATTTTTGAAAGTTTACCCTTGGCTATGTCGTCTTAAATCTATCCCAAAATACCCATGGGATACTCAAGATTATTTAGAAAATTAGAAGTAAAACATAAATGGAAACAAAAGAAAAGGCAAAGAAAATCTTTCCTACAGAAATGAGTAGGAATATCGAGTACTATAAATGTATTTGATAAAATTAAATCATTACTAGGAAAACCAGGGGAAGTAACCATTTCGGTGTGAAACTAAATTTGATATTTTAGAAAAATAAAAATCATAGATATTTAGAAATCGCGAAAGTTATAGAAGATATCTTTGATATTTATTGTACTTAAGAAATGTCTAAATATTTTAGAGCCTTAGATATTTAAGGAAGATATTAGTAGAACATGATAGAATTGTCTAGATTAGTTTTGTATCTTGAACTCTCCTTAAACAAGTATAAATAGGAGTGGTCTTGTTCATTTGTAAATTAGTCAAAATCAAAAAGCGTTCTTCCATTACAAAGTTCTCTATCCAAAATATTCCTTCTCCTTTCAAGCTTCCTCTTTTTTAGTTCAGTCTTTGAATCCTAGTTAACGATTTTGGGCTAGCAGAAAGTCTCCAAAATATAATTTTATTCTGCTATTCTTTACATGATATTAGAGTCAGATTGGCTTTTGGATATATTTACAAGGTCAGATTAATTGTTGATTCAACTGATGTTTGGGTGGATTTGGGTCGTCATGCTAATGGACTAGGAATGAAATTATTGAACTAGTCCAACTACAAGGTATGGAAGCCCTATATGGAGTCCTACCTTGTTGGCGAGGATTTGATGGACGTTATCAATGAGAGTAACACAAGTTCTCCTACCAAGGGACCGAATAATAGCAAAGCACACAAGAAGTGAAAGAAGATTAATGCAAGGGGGTTCATCTTAAAGAAGTCCATCTCTCCCAGTTTATTTGATCATATTATAACGTGTAAATCAAGACATAAAATATGGAGAACCTTCGGTCCGTTGTTCAACAAGAAGGATGGCGTTCGGCTAAATATATTGGAGAATGAATTGGCTAACACCATTCAAGGTAATCTCTCTATTGTCGAGTACTATTTGAAGATTAAAAATCTATGTTCCGAAATCTCTCTATTGAATCTGGACAAGGCTGTATCTGAAGCACAAATAAGAAGAATATTATTCGTAGTTTAAAGCAAAAATATATTCGCTTTGTTATATCGATTCAAAAATGGGCTCAACAACCATTCTTGGAAGAATTTAAAAATTTATTGTCATCATAGGACCTACTTACGAAATAGATGGCTGGTGTATCTGTAAAAGAAGGGAAGGAAATGCTCTTGTGCGAACAAGAAGAATTATAAAGGAAGAGCAAAGGACCCTCGATGCTCAAGTAGTTCTTCAAGCTTGCCAGGAAAGAATGAGGAGTCTTCTAATAACACTGTGATAACCCTATAGGCCATTTTTAGTTTTAACATTTATTTTTGTGTTCCCAGATCTCGAATAGCTTCATTTATGCTTTCATGATTTGCGTGCGCAATCCATATTTTTTTTTCGTAAAATTTTTATGTGAAAAGTTGAAGAAAATATGAATTTTAGCTTTAAAATGATTTGAGTTGATTGCGGTTAATATTATTTTATACAAATGGACCCATATTAGTGTTTTGACGGTCCTGATGAGTCTGTATCGGGATTTGGAACATGGGTGTATACTCGGAATCGACATTTGAAGTCCCTAACTTGATTTAACGTGATTTGTTGAAAACTATTAATTTGAAAATCTAAAGAATTTCTAAGTTTAACCGTATGTTGACTTTGTTGCTACAGGGTTTGGATTTAGGGCCTGAAACTTGGAATAGGCTCATTTCACTATTTATGACTTGTCTGTAAAATTTAGTGCAAAACTGAGTTGATTTGACGTGATTCGGATGTTCGGCTGTAAATTTGAAAGTTCATAAGTTCTTTGAAAGATTTCATATATTTTGATGTCCGGTTCGTAGTTCTAGGTGTTATTTTGGTATTTTGATCGCGCGAGCGAGTTTTTATGGTGTCATTATACTTGTATGCCTGTTTCTTTGGAGCTCGAAGGGCTCGGGTGAGTTTCAAATAGGCTACATATTACTTTTTGTCTTAGAGGTATTGCTGGTTTCAGAGATTCTGGTATCTGGTGCTTTATTTTTCGTGATCGCGAAGCCACTCTCGCGATTGCAAAGGGTAATATGAGATGAGGTGGTATTATTTCTATGGGAATGCGAGGTTAAGGTCGTGCACGCGATGTAGTGGTGGGATCAACCTTTGCGAATGTGACCAATAGCACACGAATGCGATGGGTAATGGGCCTGAGAGGGGATCTGCTGAGTATTCTACGCAAACGCGAACCAAGGGTCGTGCACGTGAAGGCCGAGGGGAAGAGCCGAGGCGAATGCGAAGAGCATCTCGCGAATGCAAAGGCGAATTGGGCTGCAGTGCTTCGCGATCGCGTCAGGTCCTTCATGAATGCGATGAAGACCTGATGCCTGTGATTTAAAATATCAAAAGTTGGGATTTTCTTCATTTTTCACCATTTCCGCATTTGAGCTCGGCCTAAAGGCGATTTTGATGCGGAATGTCATCCCCACTTCATAGGTTGTTAGATTTTGACTCATTTTCTTCCATTTCTATCAGCACACAATGATTTCTAACGTTTAATCTATGAATTCATGGTAGAAATTATGGATTTAGGTAGAAATTTATTGAGAGATTGAGATTTAGACCTCTAATTGAGGTTGGATTTTGAAATAATTATATAATCGTGCTCGGGGCTAAATGGGTAATTGAGTTTTGGTTCGAATCTCAGGTTTTGGCCAAGCAAGCCCGGGGTTTACTTTTGTTGACCTTTTCCAAAATCATTAAAGATTGATTCTTTTCACTTATGGGTAGTTTCTAAAGTTTATTTTGATTTCTTTGAACTATATTTTTTTAGATTCGATTGGTTTGGAGGCTAATTTAAGAGGAAAGACCCCGGTTGAGCTTTGATTTGATTGCGGAGCGAGGTGAGTGTCGTGGTTAACCTTGACTTGAGGGATTAGGAATTGTTAGTCTATTTTAGTAATGATCCGGCCGGTCATTTTGAGAATTTAAGTTCCGTTCGGAGGCATTTGATCTTGAGTAGCTTTGTAAGGTGATTTTGAACTTAGGCGTGCGTCCAGATTTGGTTTTGGAGGTCCGTAGGGTGATTTGAAGTATTTCGGTGAAAGTTGAAGTTTGGTAAAATGAAGTGCTTGACCAATAGTTGACTTTTGTGATATCAGAGTCGGAATAAAATTCCGAGAGTTGGAACATCTCCTTATGTCATTTGGGACTTGGCTGCAAAATCTGACGTCATTCCGGGTTAGTTTGATAGGTTTAGACGCGAGTTTTAGAAGTTGGAAGATTGAAAAGTTCATAAGTTCGATTCATGATGCGATTTGCTTTTTCAGTGTTGTTTGAGGTGATTTGAGACCTCGAGCGGGTCCGTGTTAAGGTATGGAGCTTGTTGGTATGATTGGACGGGGTCCCAAGGGCCTCAGGTGTGTTTTGGATGGGCTTCAGGCCAATTTCTTCTATTTACTGATTGCTGGTTTCTGGTGACTGATGTTCTCTTTCGCGATCGTGTAGTGCCAGTCGCGATCGCGTATTGTTCTGTGGATCTGCCCCATTTTTCTTCATCGCATTCGCGGAGTACGAATCACCATCGTGAACTTGTGAAATTTTCTTCACCGCGTTCGCGTATTTGGTAGCCTTGTTTCCTTACTCTGTTCTTCGCGTTCGCGTCTTTGGGCACGCAATCGCGTAAGTCTAACTTACTGCTATTCACGTTTGCATCTCTTCTTTCGCATTCGCGTAGGGTCGTTTGTTTTCCTTCTTCGTGATCGCATGGGTTTTTCCGCGATTGCGATGCATAAACTCCTGGGCAGAATATAAGATCTTCAAATCGTGGGTTAAGCCATTTTTATCATATTTTGACTTGTGGAGATCGATTTTGAGCGATTCTTTTTGGGTTTTTCAAAAAAATCGATTGGGTAAGTTTTCTTCACCTAGAATTTATTATATTCCTTGATTTTATCTTTATTTTTACCGTATAATTTGGGTTTTGAGTTGAGGAAAATTGAGGTTTTTGGAGAAATTTTTCAAAATGAAAAATCATGATTTGAGGGACGAAATGGTAGCGGAATTTGATAATTTTTTGTATGGTTGAACTCATATTGTAATGGGTATTTGGGTTTTTTTGAAATTTGTCAGGTTCTGTGGTGCGGGCCCTGGGGTCGAATTTTGGACTGATTTTTAGAATTTGATAAATATTGAGACATTAATTCAGAATAGTTTCTTATGAGTTTTATTTGTGCTTTGAAGTTATTTTGGTTAGATTTGAGCCGTCCGGAGGTTATTTCACCTGAGAAGTTCATTTTTGAGTATCGATTTATCTTCTTTGAGGTAAGTATCTTGCCGAACCTTGTGTTGGGGAACTACCCCTTAGGATTTGAGTCTTCTATGTTAATTGTAGTCCGTGTACGTGAGGTGACGAGTACGTGCTAAGACTTATGTTGTGGAAATTGGCCTTTTAGGGTTCCTAGGTTCTTGTATTCATTGAATATGTAGTTGTACTTGTATAATTACGTTTCTTAATTACTAGTTTAACCTTTACCTGCTTAATTAGAATTAATTTCTTCATGATCCACTCTTGTTGATATTTGATTTATATATGCTTTAATTAAGACTGTTACCTCTTCCATTTCCATGTTACCTTCCCCCTAACTGCTTATCCCTATTTGAAGTCATAGTTATCCTTTTTTGCAAATGTTCTCCCTTATTTGAGGCTATGGTGATCTTCTCGCTGCCTACCTTTAATTGAATTGGCAGTATCTCTTCCGTAATTGTCCAATCTTAAAAGAAGCTTAGAGGTTCTATGCCTTAGAGGACTTGCCCTTATTTGAAATTATTGGACTCGTGTTAGTTTCTTGTTGTTGAACCGTACATTGGGGAGTACTGTTACATGTTATTTTTTTCCTTGTTGAGTTATTCTTATTACAGTTTTCTTTATTGTGGTTATTCCTTATGAACTAGATTTACCTTTTCTTGTGATCGAAGGTTGTTGAGTTGATGTATTTACCATACTTTGTATAGTTGCCATTGTTATTGTTGTACTTGTTGTGGTAATGCACGAGGTTTCTACCATTCGGTTATTGATATGGGGTTGCACGAGGTTTCTGCCTTGCTGTGGTTACTATTGATATTTGCACATGCGACGTGAAAAGGTGGGATATGTATATATGGGGGTTGCGCATGTGGCGAGATAAGGTGGGAACATTATTGTGCGCGTGTGGTGAGACAAGGCGGGAATTTACTTTACTATTGCACACGTGATGAGACAAGGTGGGCTGTGTCAACGATTGATTTGTGATGACTGGTGTTGGCCTGGGGGCATCTATGTTATATATTTGTGTAGTGTTACCCCTATCTGTGTGAACTTTACCTTGTGAAAGTTGTGAGGAAATATTCTACGTGTGGTCTGTTCCTTTCTTTTCTTATACTCATTAGCTGGTTGAACTATGTTAGGACACTTGCATAAGCATATAAGTAGTTAAACACTCTTATTGGTTAAGGGGTTTCCTTGGTATTGTTGAGTATAGATGCGTACCCTGGTTTACTTGCTTTCTATGTTAGACTGATTCTATTTGGCACGTGAGTCGTCAGTGCGGTTATGAGGTGAGATGAGGGAACAATATGCCAAATATTAGGGTTCAGATATTGGGACCCGTGAGAGTGAATAGTCTGAGGTTTGGTACCTCGTGGAGTTTTATTGACTAAAACAATTAACGAGAAAATGGTCTTTGTTTTTGAGTTATTACTTGTCTTTCCTGTATATGTTATCTTCGATTTTGGGATTGTTTTCCATTCATCCTCCAGTGTCATTATTTTGGGTATTCCACTGGTATTTATTGTATTCCTTTCTTATTGTAATAACTGTATTGTTAGCCACAACACATAGTCTATATGTAGATATCCTACTCTGTTCTTTCCATACTTATACTTGTTCAGGTTATATAGTCCAGTAGGTGTCTTGATTGTTACTCATCCCTACTCTACTGAGGTTAGTCTTGATACTTGTTGGGTACCGCTGTGGTGTACTCATACTACACTTATGCACATTTTTGTGTAGATTCATGTATTTCATAGCCGGTTGATCATTAGCTAGCAATGCAGATTGTTTTTGTGGAGACTCAAGGTAAACCTACTGCAACGTTCGTATGCTTCGGAGTCACCATCCTATTTTGTTCATACATTGTCTTTACTTATTTCAGAATAGTTTTATTTAGAAGTTGTAGTAAAATTTGTATAGCTTATGACTTGTACTGTCGGTTTTGGGAAATTGTAAACTGTATAGAAAGTTTCATTTCAGAATTATTAGATGTTATTTTATTATTGTTGTTATTCCGTAAATGTTAGGCTTACCTAGTCCTTAAGACTAGGTTCCATCACAATACTCAACGGAGGGGAAATTGGGTCTTGACAATTTGGTATAAGAGCTCTAGGTTCATAGGTGCTACGAGTCATAAGCGAGATTAGTAGAGTCTTTCGAATTGGTGTGGAGACGTCTGTACTTAATCTTCGAGAGGCTACGGAACTATTAGGACAATTTCATTTCCTTCATTCCTATCGCGCGAGTTCATTGATCTCGAAGTTTGGACTCTTATCATTTTATTCTCTCACAGATAGTGAGGACACGAGCTACAGTTCCTGATGACGTTACCTCCGGAGCAGATGCCGCTAGGGGCAGAGGCTGACGAGGAGCACGTGCCGCAACTTGGGCACCTACCAGAGCAGCAGTTGAGGAGCCGCTAGTAGTTCCAGTTGGGGGGGTAGGTACCTAAGGCGCCTGCTATTACCCCCAAACTTCAGGAGACCTTAGCACAGGTCCTGATTATGTTTGCTACATTGGTTCAGGCGGGGTCGATCCCGGTTACACCAGCTACCTCACAGACCAGGGGAGGAGCTCACACTCCTCCCGCACACACTCCAGAGCAGCGAGATCACGTTGATCAGGTTCCAGGTGTCATGGCGACATAACCTAGGATTCCAGTTCAGCCCATGGTTAGGGCAACAACGTCTGAGGAAGAATAGCTTATACTTGAGAGGTATAAGAAGTACCACCCTCCTACCTTTAGTGGATTGGCGGCAGATGATGCCTAGGGTTTCCTGGAGGAGTGTCACTGTATTCTTCGCAGTATAGGTATTGTGGAGACGAGCGGGGTTGCTTTTGTTACGTTTCAGCTCAGGGGAGCGGCTTATCAGTGATGGCAGACATATGAGTTGGGTAGCCCGACGGAGTCAGCTTCACTCACATGGGTTCAGTTTTTAGAGATGTTCCTGAGAGAGTTCGTACCTCAGTCCCTTCGAGATGCATAGTGCGCGGATTTTGAGCAGCTACACCAGGGCACTATGTCAGTATCAGAGTATGCTATGAGATTCAGTGATTTGGCCAGACATGCACCTGCTTTGGTTGCTACAGTTAGAGAGTGTGTCCGTAGTATCATTGAGGGGATCAGGAATGATATTCGGTTTAGCATGGCCCGGGAGATAGAGTTGGATGTTTCATTTAAGCAGGTGGTAGGGATAATTCGCCGAGTTGAGGGCATGTGGGATCAGGAGAGAGATGACAGGTGGGGCTATGAGAGAGAGGACAGGTGAGGCCATGAGAGAGAGGACAAGGAGGTGAGGAGGCCTCGTAGGCCGGAGATATTTTCTAGTCCTTATTTTGGAGGCAGGGTACAACATGGTAGAGGTTTTATGGGTCAGCCAGTTCAGTTTTCACTTCCGGATTCGCATAGTGATTCAGGTGCTCATAGGTCTCAAAGTACTCGTACGACACAGTTTTCACAACCACGTCAGTAGAGAGGTTTCTTTGAGTGTGGAGATACCATCCATATGGGAGAGATTGTCCTAGACTCCGAGCAGATGTATCACATCGAGGTATTCAGGTGAGTAAGGGGCACCCAAAAGGGGGAGGCTCGGCCTATTGATGGGTTTCATATAGTAGACTGGAGGCCGTTGAGCCAGATGATGTCATACATGTATTTTTTTTGAGATTTTACAGAGAGGAACCATTCGTATTTCATTTCGGTTCTACTTATGGGGACATGTTACCTTATTTGTTGTTTCGTTTATGGGTGAGTTTCATGATTTGCATTCTATTTACGTGTTTTCCCCTATTGGGAGATTCTATGAGTTGTAGCCCGTGTCTATCATTGTTTTTATTTATCATTGAGAGTGGTGAGACTAGAAGTGAGTCCCTGTTGTTCCTTATGGTAGGTTTTGGTGTGATTCCTGAGTATTCTTGGTTACGATTTGTGATTCGGTATTCTATCGGGGAGAGAGTTTAATAAGGATTGTGATTTTATTGGCATGATTGAGTTAGTGCAAGATTTCAATTGGTATGATGAATATTTGACCTGTGAATTAGAGTTAAGGGTGAGACCCTCGGGATTTCATGAGATTTGATATGTTTGAGCCGGGCTATGTGCCGCGGTGGAGAGTTATACCAGGAATAGATCCTTATTTTTTTTGATGTACTTGATTTTCCTAGTTAAATTTATTCGTAGCATGGTACTGATAGAGGTTTGTGCATGTCGGGCTTGTTTAATATTTCCCTTTGTGTGTTTCTCTTTTCATATTCAGTCATTTTCGTTCTGTGCTTCTTGAGTTTTAGCTTGCGGGGTGTGCCCCGTGGTGTTAGTTATGACTTGTTGATTTGGGTGCATAGTTATGAGGTCTTCGTGGTTCTTGCATCATCGTCGGTGTTGTGGAGGTTTTGAAAAGGGTCCTATCGGATGTGAGGTAATTGCCAGTGTTGGTTTTGCTTACATGCAGCTATTGTGATCAGAAATGTTATTGTGGGCCTATGTGTGGGGTGTTATGTTGTTGGCCGTACCTTGTGGGGGTAGTCATGAGTTGTTGCAGCTGGTTGAGACTGATACCAGGTATGGATTTAGAATCGGGTCTTTTGGAAATGAATGAAAGGTGAGAATTTGGACTCTAAGGCTTATCAGTGTTGGTAGAAAGGCAAAAATACAGTTGAGATAGTGTCCTCAGGTTAATGTGGATTTGGATGATGTGGAATCACCCGTGTGTGTATGTTAGAGGAATACATTCAACAATTTGAAGACTTCGAGGCAATTCTTGGCACGTTCGAGGACGAACATTTGTTTAAGCAGCTTTGTAGGGTGATTTTGGACTTAGGCGTGTATGCAGATTTGGTTTTGGATGTCCATAGGGTGATTTGAAGCATTTCGGCGAAAGTTGAAGTTTGGTAAAATAGAGTGGTTGACCCATAGTTGACTTTTGTTATATCGGGATCGAAATACAATTCCGAGAGTTGGGACAACTCTGTTATGTCATTTCGGACTTTCCTGCAAAAGTTGACGTCATTACGGGTTGGTTTGATAGATTTTGGCGTGAGTTTTAGAAGTTGGAATATTCGAAAGTTCATAAGTTTGATTCATGGCGCGATTTGCATTTTCGGCGTTGTTTGAGGTGGTTTGAGACCTCAAGTTGGTCCGTGTTAGGGTATGGAGCTTGTTGGTATTCTTGGACGGGGTCCCGAGGGCCTCGCCTGTGTTTCGGATGGGCTTTGGGCCAATTTATTCTATTTTTGGATTGCTGGTTTCTGGTGTGTGATGTTCACTTTTGCGTAGTGCCAGTCGCGATCGCGTAGTGTTTTGTGGATCTGCCCCATTTTTTTTCATCGTGTTCACGTAGTACGGTTCGTGATCGCGAACTTGTGAAATCTTCTGCACGCGTTCATGTTTGATCTCCCGCGTTCGTGTATTGGTAGCCTTGTTTCCTCACTCTATTCTTCGCGTTCGCGTCTTTGGGCACGCGATCGCATAACTCTAGATTATTTTTATCCGCGTTCGCATGTCTTATTTCCCATTCGTGTAGGGTCGTTCTGGGCAGACTTCTTTTCCTTCTTCGTGATCGCATGGGTTTTTCCGCGATCGCGATGCATAAAGACCTGGGCAGAATGTAAGATCTTCAAATCGAGAGTTAGGCCTTTTTTATCATATTTTGACTTGTGGAGATCGATTTTGAGCGATTCTTTTTGGGGGTTTTCAAGCAAATCGATTGGGTAAGTGGCCTTCACCTAGGATTTTATTATATTCCTTGATTTTATCTTTATTTTTACCATATAATTTGTGTTTGAGTTGAGGAAAATGGAGGTTTTTGGAGAAAATTTTAAAACTAAAAAATCATGATTTGAGAGACGAAATGGTATCGGAATTTGATAATTTTTGTATGGTTGATCACTTATCGGAATGGGTGTTTGGGTTTTGTGAAATTTGTCGGGTTCCGAAGTGCGGGCTCGGGGGTCGACTTTTGGACTGATTTTTAGAATTTGATAAAGATTGAGGCTTTATGATCCAGAATAGTTTCTTATGGTTTTTTTATGCTTTGAAGTTATTTTGGTTTGATTGAGCTGTCCGGAGGATATTTCACCCGAGAAATTCATTTTTGAGTATCAGTTTTTCTTCTTTGAGCTAAGTATCTTGCTTAACCTTTGTGGAGGAACTACCCCTTAGGATTTGAGTCTTATATATTGATTGTAGTCCGTGTTCATGAGGTGACGAGTACGTGCTCAGACTTATGTTGTGGAAATTGGCCTTTTAGGGTTCCTATTTTCTTGTATTCATTGAATATATAGTTGTACTTGTATAATTACGTTTCTTAATTACTAGTTTCACCTTTACCTGCTTAATTAGAATTAATTGCTTCATGATCCACTCTTATTAATATTTGATTCATATATGCTTTAATTGAGACTATTACCTCTTCCATTGCCATGTTACCTTCCCCCTAACTGCTTATCCCTATTTGAATTTGTAGTTATCTTTTTTTGTAGATGTTCTCCCTTAATTGAGGTTATGGTGATCTTTTCGCTGCTTACCTTTAGTTGAATTGGTTGTATCTCTCCCGTAATTGTCCAACCTTAAAAGAAGCTTAGAGGTTCTATGCCTTAGTGACCAGCCCTTATTTGGAATTATTGGACTTGTATTAGTTTCTTGTTGTTGAACCGCACATTGGGGGACTACTATTACATGTTATTTTGTTCCTTGTTGAGCTGTCCTTATTATGCCTAATATTTTTTATTGTGGTTATTCATTGTAAACTAGATCTACCTTTTCTTGTGATCGAAGGTTATTGAGTTGATGCATTTACTGTACTTTATATTATGCCATTGTCGCTGTTGTACTTGTTGTGGTGATGCATGAGGTTTCTACCATTCGATTATTGATATGCGGTTGCACGAGGTTTCTGTCGTGCTGTGGTTACTATTGATATATGCACATGCGACGTGACAAGGCAGGATATGTATATATGTGGGTTGCACATGTAGAAAGACAAGGTGGGAACATTATTGTGCGCTTTTGGCGAGACAAGGCAGGCGTATACTTACTATTGCACACGTGGCAAGACAAGGTGGGCTGTGTCAGCGATTGATTTGTGATGAATGGTGTTGGCCTTGGGGATTCTATTTTGTTGATATTTGTGTAGTGTTACCCTTATCTGTGTGAACTTTACCTTGCGAAAGTTATGAGCAAACATTCTACGTGCTGTCCGTTCCTTTCTTTTCTTATACTTATTAGCTGGTTGAACTATGTTAAGATACTTGCACTAGCATACACGTAGTTAAACACTCTTAGTGGTTAAGGGGTTTCCCTGGTATTGTTTAGTATAGATGCATCCCCTAGTTTACTTTCGTTCTATGTGAGACTTATTCTATTTGGCATGTGAGTCGTCAGTGCGGTTACAAGGTGAGATGAGGGCACAACATGCCAAATATTAGGGTCCATATATTGGGACCCGTGAGAGTGAATAGTCTGAGGTTTGGTACCTCATGGAGTTTTATTGACAAAAAACCTAACGTGAAAACGATCGTTGTTGTTGAGTTATTAGTTGTCTTTCCTATATCTGTGATCTTGGATTTTGGGATTTTTTCCGTTCATCCTCCTATGTCATTATTTGGGTATTTCGCTGGTATTTATTTTATTCATTTCTTATTTCAATTATTGTATTGTTAGCCACATCGCATATTCTTTATGTAGATATCCTACTCTATTGTTTCCATACTTATACTTGTTAAGATTATATAGTCAAGTAGGTGTCTTGACTGTTCCTCGTCACTACTCCACTAGGGTTAGTCTTGATACTTGCTGGGTACTGCTGTGGTGTACTCATACAACACTTCTGCCCATTTTTGTGCAGATCCAGGTATTGCATAGTCGGTTGATCATTAGCTAGAACCGCGGATTGCTGTTGTGGAGGCTCAAGGTAAACCTGCTACAGCGTACGCAGGCTTCGGAGTCACCGTCTTTACTTATTCCTGAACAGTTGTATTTAGAAGTTGTAGAGTTATGACTTGCACTACCGATTTTGGGAAATTGTAAACTGTATCGAGAGTTTCATTTCAGAAATTATTAGATGTTATTTTATTATTGTTGTTATTACGTAAAGATTGCTAGAATGATCGAGATGGTTTGTGGTTAGGAGATGGGGCCAGTATCTGATAAGAGGCGTCGTTATTTCGGTGGTTTCAGTTAAGACTTGTCTGGAGGAAGGGGTACTTTTGGTACATGCCATCCTCCCAGACCGTCCAGTCAACGCTTCAAGCATCCCATAGTGCTTCAGGTAGTCGTGGTCCTTATGTGTCTCATCTTGAGCAGCTAGCCTACAGTGCACCATCAACTCCTATTAGTTCACCTCCAATTCAGAGTTATTAGAGTGGTTATCCAGGTCAACAAGGCTAGTTCCATGATTAGCAGTCACATTAGCCGAGTGCTTGTTATACTTGTGGAGATCCGAGGCACCTTTTTAGATTTTGCCCCAAATCACAGGGCGACATGCATCAACAGGGTTCTCGTGAAATGATTCCGGTACCGGTTGCTTCAGCACCCGCTCAACAAGCTAGAGGTAGGGGTCAAGCTGCCAGAGGTGGAGTTCAGGTTATTAAAGGTAGAGGACAAGCCATTAGAGGTGGAGACTAGCCAGCTAGAGGCTATCTGAGCGATAGAGGTCAAAGTGGTAAGGCCCATCCCTGTTTTTTATGCATTCTCGGCTAGACCTGAGGCCGATTTTATGATGATGTTATCACTGGTATTGTTCTAGTTTGCCATAGAGATGCTTCAGTTCTATTTGATCTATGTTGTACTTATTCCTACATATCATCCTATTTCGTTTCATATCTGGTTGTGCTTCATGATTCTTTTAGTGCTCCTGTGTATGTGTCCACGTTTGTGGGAGATTCTATTATTGTAGATCGTGTCCACTCGGTATGGGAATTATGTATTCGTAGTGATGTCATTTGGGTTGACAAATACCACAACACCATATATAGATTTGATAAACCGGGTACTTAAACCCTATTTGAATTATTCTATGAATATATTCGTGGATGATATCTTGATCTACTCCCGCACTCAGGGGGAGCATGAGAATCATCTTCGGATTTTACTTCAGGATATAAGAGATAGTTATATTCCATGTTTTCAAAGTGTAAGTTCTGGTTGGATTCAGTTGCCTTTTTGGGGCATGTTGTATCCGCCGAGGGCATTAAAGTGGATCCTAAGAAGATTGAGGTGGTACAAAACTGGCCTAGACCTACTTCAACTATAGAGATTAGTATTTTTTATGGGGCTGGCGGGTTATTATCGCCGGTTCATGGAGTGGTTTTCATCCCTAGTAGCCCTTTTGACTAGATTGACCCGTAAAGGTGTTCCGTTCAGGTGGTCCGATGAGTGTGAGTTGAGCTTTCAGAAGCTCAAGACTTCTTTGACTACGGTGCCAGTGTTGGTGTTGCCCACAGGGTCAGGATCCTACACGGTGTATTGTGATGCACCGTGTATTGGGCTCGGTGAAGTATTGACGCCTGATGGCAAGGTGATTTCATATGCGTCGCAACACTTGAATGTTCAAATTACCCTATTCATGACCTAGAGTTGGCACCCGTTGTTCATGCACTAAAGATTTGGAGTCAATACATCTATGGCGTGTCGTGTAAGGTGTTCATGAATCATTGGAGTCTATAGTAATTGTTCAAGAAAAAGGAAATCAACTTGAGGCAGAGGAGGTGGTTGGAGCAGTTGAAAGACTATGATATCACCATTTTGTATCATCTCGGGAAGGCCAGCATGGTGGACGATGCCTTTAGTAGAAAGGCCGTGAATGTGGGTAGCCTCACATATATTTCAGTTGGTGAGAGATCATTTGCATCAGATGTTCAAGTGTTGGCCAATAAATTCATGCGGTTAGGTATTTTGGAGCTCAGACGTGTTCTAGCTTGCACGGTCTCTCAATCTTCTTTGTATAAGTGCATCAGCAAGAGTCAGTGTTACAACCCCCATTTTCTGGTCCTTAAGGACACGGTGTGGCACTGTGGTGCCAAGTGGGTTACTATCGGAGATGATGGGGTGTTGGTAATGTAGGGTCAAATTTGTGTGCCCAATGTAGACGCGCTTCATGAGTTGAATCTTGAGGAGGCCCACAACTCGCGATATTCCATTCATCCGGGTGCTGCCAAGATGTATCAGGATTTACGGCACCATTATTGGTGGAGAATAATGAAGTAGGATGTAGTTGCATATATGGCTTGGTGTTTGAATTGTCAGAAAGTAAAGTAAGAGCATCAGAGGCCTGGCGGTTTGCTTCAGAAACTATAGATTCCTAAGTGGAACTGGGAGCGTATTACCATGTATTTTGTTGTTGGGGTCTCCCGAACTTTGAAAATATTTGACGCAGTATGGGTCATTGTGGAAAGGTTGACCGTGTCAGCACATTTCATTCCAGTGGAAATTACCTATTATTCAGATCGATTGGCAGAGATCTATATCTGCGAGATCGTTCATCTTCACGGTGTGCCAGTGTCCATCATTTTTTATGAGGGTACGTAGTTCACGTCGCACTTCAGGAGGTCTGTACAATGTGAGTTAGGCACATGGGTTGAGTTGAGTATAGCATTCCACCCCCAGACAGACAGTCAGTCCGAGCGCACCATTACTGGAGGATATGCTTCGCGCCTGCGTTATGGATTTCAAGGATTCTTGGGATCATTTCCTGACGCTTGCGAAGTTTGCGTACAACAACATCTACCAATCGAGTATTCAGATGGCTCCCTATGAGGCATTATATGGGAGGCAGTGTCGTTTGCTAGTTTTTTGGTTTGAGCTGGGAGAGGCTCGGTTGTTGGGTACCAATTTGGATCAGAATGCCTTGGAAAAGGTCAAGATGATTTAGGATCGACTTCGCACTGGTCAATCTAGGTAGAAAAGTTATGTTGACTATAGATTTCGTGATGTTTCATTCATGATTAGTGACACAGTATTACTTCGGATTTCATCCTTGAAGGTGTGATGAGATTCGGAAAGAAGGGCAAGTTGAGACCTAGGCATATCAAAAGGGTCTAATGAGGCATCCATGTGGGAGTCCGAGTGCGACATGCAGAGTAGATACCCACACCTTTTCACCATTCTAGGTACCTTTCTATGTCCGCTCGAGGATGAACATTTGTTTTAGAGGTGGAGAATATGATGATCCGATAGATCATGTTGAGTTTTAGCATTCATTTATGTGTTACGTGATCTCGAATAGCTTTATTTTTCTTTTCACAA
This sequence comes from Nicotiana knightiana, assembly GCA_005239525.1. Taxonomy (NCBI): domain Eukaryota; kingdom Viridiplantae; phylum Streptophyta; class Magnoliopsida; order Solanales; family Solanaceae; genus Nicotiana; species Nicotiana knightiana. The sequence continues at coordinate 98,668 of ML382904.1, read as the reverse complement.
TGTGCGTGCGCAGTCTGTGTCTTTTTCCAAAAAAAATTTATGTGAAAAATTGAAGAAAATGTGAATTTTAGCATTAAAGATGATTTGAGTTGACTACGGTCAACATTTTGTGTAAATGGACCCGAATAAGTGTTTTGATGGTCTGGTAGGCCTGTATCGTGATTTGGTACTTGGACATATGCTTGTAATTGAAATTAGAAGTCCCTAACTTGATTTAACATGATTTGTCGAGAACTAGTAATTTGAAAGTTTAAAGAAATCCTACCGGGTTCATATTTCGGGTTCGGAACTTGGAATAGGTTCATTTCACTATTTATGAGTTGAATAAAAAATTTGGTGCAGAACAGAGTTGATTTAACATAATTCAAACTTCCGGTTGTAAATTTGAAAGTTCTTTGAATAATTTCATACACTTTGATGTCCGAATCGTAGTTCTAGGTGATTTTTTGTGTTATGATCGCACAAATGAGTTCATATGGTATTATGACACTTGTGTGCATGTTTGGTTTGTAGCCCAAGGGGCTCGAGTATGTTTTCGATAGGTTACAGATTGATTTTGAATTTGGAAGGATTGCTGGTTTCAGAGATTCTTGTGTCTGGTGCTTTGTTCTTCACGATCACGAAGCCACTCTCGACATTGCGAAGGGTAACCTGAGCTAGAGCGGTATTCCTTCTATGCAAAATCTAGGTTGAGGTCGTGTACGTGATGCAGTGGTGAGATCACCCTTCGTGAAGGCGACTAATGCCACGCGAACGTGATGGGTATTGGGCCTGGGAGGGGATTTGCTGAATGTTCTACGCAAACGCGAACCAACTGTCGCTAACGCGAAGGACATGGGGAGAGGTCCATGGCGAACGTGAAGGCCAATTGGGCCGAATAGCTTCACGATCACTTCATGTCCTTCACGAATGCATTGAAGACCATGCTAGTGAGCTAAAACCCAAAGTTGGGGTTTTTTTCATTTTCACCATATACACATTTGAGCTCGGCCTAGAAGCGATTTTTAAGAGGAGTTTTATCCCCACTTCGTAGGTGATTAGATTTTAACTCGTTTTCTTCCATTTCCATCAGCACACAATGATTTCTAGACTTTAATCTATGCTTTTTCATGGTAGAAATTAGGGATTTAGGTAGAAATTGGGAATTTTGAGAGTTTGAGATTTATACCTCAAAGTGAGGTTGGGTTTCGAAACTAATCACATAATCGGGAACGCGGGTGACTGGGTAATTTGATTTTGGCCCGAATCTCGGGTTTTGACAAAGTGGGTCCGTTATTGACTTTTTTATTAATCATTAAAGATTGAATCTTTTCACTCATGGGTATTTTCTAAAGATTATTTTAAATTGTTTGAACTACATTCGGTTAAATTCTACTGGTTGGACGTAAATTTTAGAGGAAAGGCCCTGGTTGAGCTTTGATTTGATTGCGGAGTGAGGTAACTGTCGTGGTTAACCTTTAATTGATAGATTAGGACTTGTTAGTCTATTTTCTACGTGTTTAATGTGTGGGAACAATGTATATGTGAGGTGACGAGTACTTATGTGTTGTTGAGTCTTATGGAGAGTGTGGCCCAGACCGGTGTATTTCCGATGGCACCAGCCGTCTCTCAGGCTGGGGGGGGGGGAGCACAGAATCTTGCTACTCATACCTGGAGTAGGTGGATCCTCTATATCGAATTCTAGAAGCCAAGCCAGTTGGGGTAGTTCAGCCGGTTATTTCGGCACAGGCCGATGATAAGCCCGCTATGTCTTCTAAGGCCTTGTTGAGGCTGGATAAGTTTACCAAGCTCTTTCTTATTCATTTCATCGGTGCACCTTCTAAGGACCCACATAATTACTTTGACTGGTGCAACAAGGTGTTGCGCTACATGGGTATTGTTGAGACTAATGGGTCGATTTTGTAGTGTTCCGGATGACCGGTTTTGCCAAGAGATGGTGGAGAGATTATGTGTTGACTAGACTAGTTGGTTCACCTCCACTTACTTGGGATTAATTTTCTCAGCTATTTCTAGAGAAGTTAATTCCTTTCACACTGAGAGAGGATTACCGCAGGAAGTTTAAGTGTCTTCAGTAGGGTAGCATGACTGTTACCCAATATGAAACTGGATTTGTGGACCTAACTCGCCATGCTATTATCTTGCTCCGTACTGAGAGGGAGAAAGTGAGGAGATTCATTAATGGGCTCACTTTCTCTATCAGGCTACAGATGGCCAATGAGAGCGGATATAATATTACATTTCAAAGGGGCCATAAAGACTGCTAGACGCATCAAGATGGTTCGTAGTCAGGAGAGTGGGCCGATATGTGATAAGAGGCATCGTCATTTCAGTGGTTTAAGTGGTGCCTTTTCTGGAGGTCGTAGTATTTTTGATAGAGGCCATCTTCCCAGCCTATTTCAGTTAGCGCTTTAAGTATCCCACGGTGCTTCAGGTTGTCATGGTCCTTATGTGTCTCATCCTGAGCAGCTAGCATATAGTGCACCATCAACTCTTATCAGTGCAGCTTCGATCCAGAGTTATTAAAGTGGTTATCCAGATCGACAGGGCTAGTTCTAGGGTCTACAATCATAGTAGTCAAGGGCATGTTATACTTGTGGAGATTCGAGGCACCTTTCTAGATTTTGCCCCAAATCACAAGGAGCATGCACCACCAGGGTTCTTGTGAAATGATTCCGGTACCGATTGCTTTAGCGCCTGCTCAGCCAACTTAAGGTGGGGGTCAGGCTGCCAGAGGTGGAGTTCAGGCCATTAAAGGTGGAGGATGAGCCGTTAGAGATAGAGGCCAGCCAGCTAGAGGCCGTCCGAGGGTAGAGGTCAAAGTGGTAGGGCCCAGCCCCATTTTCATGTATTCCCAGCTAGAACGGAGGCCGAGTCATCTAACACCATTATCACAGGAATTGTTCCAATTTTCCATTGAGATGCTTCATATCTATTTGATCCGGGCTCTACTTATTCCTACGTTTCATCCTATTTCACTTCATATCTGGTTGTGCCTCGTGATTCTTTGAGTGCTCCTGTGTATGTGTCCACGCATGTGGGAGATTATATTATTGTAGATCATCTCTATCGCTCATGTGTGATTATTATTGGGAGTCTTGAGACTAGTGTAGATCTCCTACTTATTGATATGGTGGACTTTAATGTTATTTTGGGCATGGATTAGCTGTCATCGGATCATGCTATATTAGACTGTCACGCCAAGACGGTGACCTTATCCATGTCGGGGTTGCCTCTATTAGAGTGGAGAGGGACTTCTGGTCATTCTACCAACATGGTTAATTTTTGTGTGAAGGCTCGACGTATGGTCGAGAAGGGATGTTTAAATTATTTGGCCTATATTCGTGATTCTTGTGCAAAGGTTCCTTCTATATGGATTCAGTACCAGTTGTGCGTGAGTTCCCAGTGGTGTTTCCTGCAGATCTGCCTGGGATGCCACCTGATAGATATATTGACTTCTATATTGATTTGGCTTTTGGCACTCAGCCCATTTCTATTCCACCATACTGTATGGCCTTGCAGGAGTTGAAGGAATTGAAGGATCAGTTGCAAGATTTGCTTGATAAGGGATTCATTAGACTTAGTGTCTCACCTTGTGGTGGACCCTTGTTGTTTGTGAAAAAGAAAGATGGTTCGATGAGTATGTGTATAGACTATCTGTAGTTGAACTAATACATTATCAAGAACAAGAGCTCCTTCTTCTTGATATGGTGGACTTTAATGTTATTTTGGGCATGGATTGGATGTCACCATATCATGCTATATTGGACTGTCACGCGAAGACGGTGACCTTATCCATGTTGGGGTTGCCTCGATTGGAGTGGAGAGGGACTTATGGTCATTCTACCAACATGATTAATTCTTATTTGAAGTCTCGACGTATGGTCGAGAAATGATGTTTAGATTATTTGTCCTATATTCGTGATCTTGTGCGGAGGTTCCTTCTATATGAATTCACTACCAATTGTGTGAGTTTCTAGTGGTGTTTCCTGCAGATCTGCCTGGGATGCCACCCGATAGATATATTGACTTCTATATTGATTTGTCTTTCGGAACTCAGCCCATTTCTATTCCACCATACCATATAGCCTTGCAGGAGTTGAAGTAATTGAAGGAGCAGTTGCAAGATTTGCTTGATAAGGGATTCATTAGACTTAGTGTCTCACCTTGTGGTGGACCCTTGTTGTTTGTGAAGAAGAAAGATGGTTCGATGAGGATGTGTATAGATTATTTGCAGTTGAACAAATAAATTATCAAGAACAAGATCCTGTTGCCGAGGATTTATGACTTATTTGATCAGCTTCAAGGTGCCAAAGTGTTTTCGAAGATCGATTTGAGGTCTAACTACCATCTGTTCAATATTAGGGCATCTAATGTCCCTAAGACAACTTTTTGGACTCGATATAGGCTTTATGAGTTCCTAGTGATGCCATGTGGGTTGACAACGCCCCAACAACATTTATGGATTTGATGAACCAGGTATTTAAGCCCTTTTTGAATTAATCTATGATCGTATTCATTGATGATATCTTGATCTACTCCTGCAGTGGGGGGGGGGGGGCATGAGCAACATCTTCAGTTTGTACTTTAGACTTTGAGAGATAGTCAGTTATATGCCAAGTTTTCAATGTGTGAGTTATGCTTGGATTCAGCTGCCTTTTTGGGGCATGTTGTATCGGCCGAGGGCATTAAAATGGATTCTAAGAAGATTGAGGCGGTACAGAACTGGCCTAGACCTACTTTAGCTATAGAGATTCGGAGTTTCATGGGTTTGGCAGGTTATTATAGCCGGTTTGGGGAGGGGTTTTCATCCATATCAGTCCTGTTGACTAGATTCACCAAGAAACGTGCTCCGTTCAGGTGGTCTGATGAGTGTGAGTTGAGGTTTCAAAAGCTCAAGACTTCTTTGGCTACGGTGCCGGTGTTGGTGATGCCCTAGGGTCAGGATTCTCAACGGTGTATTATGATGTATCATGTACTGGGATTGGTGAAATATTGATTCCGGATGATAGGGTGATTGAATACGCGTCGCGACACTTGAAGGTTCATGAGAAAAATCACCTTGTTCATCACCTAGAGTTGGCAACCATTGTTCATGCACTGAAGATTTGGAGGCAATACCTCTATGGCTGTCGTGTGAGTTGTTCATGGATCATTGGAGTCTAAAGTAATTGTTCAAGAAAAAGGATGTCAACTTTAGGCAGAGGAGGTGGTTGGAGCTGTTGAAAGTCTATGATATCACCATTTGCTATCATCTCGGGAAAGCCAATGTGGTGGACGATGCCTTGAGTAGAAAGGCCGTGATTATGGGTAACCTCACATATATTTCAGTTGTTGAGAGACCACTTGCATTAGATGTTAAAGCCTTGGCCAATCAGTTCATGGGGTTAGGTGTTTCGGAGCCCAATCGTGTTCTAGCTTGCACGATCTCTCGGACTTCTTTGTATGAGCGCGTCATAGAGCGTCAGTATGTCAATACCCCATTTGCTCGTCCTTAAGAACACGGTGCAGCATGATGGTGCCAAGCAGGTTACTATCAGAGATGATGGGGTGTTGTGGATGTAGGGTCGGATTTATGTTCCCAATGTAGAATGGCTTCATGAGTTGATTCTTGAGAAGGCCTACAGTTCCCGGTATTCCATTCATCCGGGTGCTGCCAAAATGTATCAGGATTTGTGGCACCATTATTGGTGGAGAAGAATGAAGAAGGATGTAGTTGCATATGTGGCTCGGTGTTTGAATTGTCAACAAGTAAAATACAAGCATTAGAAGCCTGGAGGTTTGCTTCAGAAGCTTGAGATTCCTGAGTGGAAGTAGGAGTATATTACCATGTACTTTATTGTTGGGCTCCCCCGGACATCGAAGAAATTTAACGTAGTATGGGTCATTGTGGACTGGTTAACTAAGTCAGCACATTTCATTCTAGTGGACTTTACCTATTCTTCAAAGCGGTTGAGTGAGATCTATATCTGTGAGATTATTCATCTTGACAGTGTGCTGGTGTCCATCATTTTTGATAGGGGTACGCACTTCACGTTGCACTTCTCAAGGGTTGTACAACGTGATTTAGGAACAGGGGTTGAGTTGAGTATAGCACTCAACTGTAGACAGATGGTGAGTCCGAGCGCAACATACAGATACTGGAGGATATGCTTCGCGCCTAAGTTATATATTTCATGAGTTCATAGGATCAGTTCTTGCTGCTTGCGAAGTTTTCCTACAACAACAATCACCAATCGAGTATTTAGATAGCCCTCTATGAGGCATTATAGGGGAGGTGATACCATTCTCTGGTTAGTTGGTTTGAGCCGGGAGAGGATCAATTGTCGGGTACCGATTTGGTTCAGGATGCCTTGGAAAAGGTAAAGATGATTCGGGGTCGACTTCGCACTGGTTAGTATTGGTAGAAGAGTTGTGATGATTGAGACCCAGGCATATCAGACCCTTTGCGATTCTTGAGAAACTAAGTGATATGTCCTACAAGCTGGCATTTCCACCTAGATTATCAGCAGTCCACCCAGTATTCCATGTCTCTATGCTCCGAAAGTATCATAGTGATCCATCCCATGTTTTAGATTTCAGCTCAATCAAATTGAACAATAATTTGACTTATGTGGAGGAGCCGGTGGCTGTTCTAGCCAAGCATGTCCAGAAGTTGAGGTCTACGATTTATCCTTCAGTTAGAGTTCAGTGGCGAGGCTCAACTGATCGAGGCAGCCACGTGGGAGTCCGAGTGCGAAATGCAGAGTAGATACCCACACCTTTTCACTAGTCTAAGTACCTTTCTATGTCCCCTCGAGGACGAATTTTTATTTTAGAGATGACGAATGTGATGAACCGATATGTCATTTTGCGTTTTATCATTCATTTCTTTATTCTGAGACATCGAATAGCTATGTTTAGACTTCCTTTATTTGCGTGCACAACCCGTGTCTTTTTTCAAAAAATATTTATGTGATAAAATTGAATAAAATATGAATTTTATCTTTAAAAATATTTGAGTTTACTACGGTCAAACTTTTGTGTAAACATACCCGAATAAGTGTTTTGACAGTCTGGTGGGTCCATATCGTGATTTAGGATTTGAGCGTATACCTGGAAGAAAAATCGGAAGTGCCTAACTTGATTTAACCTGATTTGTCGAAAACTAGTAATTTGAAGGTTAAAAGAATTCCTAAGTTCGACCGTAGTTGACTCTGTTGCTACCGGGTTCAGATTTCAATTATGGAACTTGGAATAGGTTGATTTCATTATTTATAAAATGAGTGTAAAATTTGGTGCACAATGTAGTTGAATTGACGCAATTCGAACGTCCGGTTGTCAATTTAAAAGTTCTTATGTTCTTTGAAAAATTTCATACACTTTGATGTCCAATTCGTAGTTCTAGGTGTTATTCTTGTGTTATGATAACTCGAGCGAGTTCATATAGTGTTATTACACTTGTGTGCATGTTTGGTTTAGAGCCCGAGAGGCTAGGGTGTGTTTCAAATAGGCTACATATTGATTTTGAATTTAGAAGTATTGCTGGTTTCATAGATTCTAGTGTGTGTTGCTTTGTTCTTCACGATCACGAAACCAATCTCGCGATCGCGAAGGGTAACCTGAGCTGGGGTGGGATTCCTTCTATGCGTAAGAGAGGTTGAGGTCGCGTACGTGATGTAGTGGTGTGATCACCTTTTGCGAATGCGACCAATAACACACGAAGGCGGTGGTTATTGGGCTTTGGAGGGGATCTGTTGAGTGTTCTATGCGAACGCGAACCAAGGGTCGCGAGCGCGAAGGCCTGTAAGAAAGGGCCATGGAAAACGCGAACGCAAATTCGGCCGCAGTGCTTTGCGATCGCGTTAGGTCCTTCGCGAACGCAATGAAAACCACACCAGTGACTTAAAATATCCCAAAGACAAGATTTTTTTCATTTTCACCATCTCCACATTTGAGCTCGGCCTAGAGGCTATTTTTGGAGAGAAATATCATCCCCACTTCAAATGTTATTAGATTTTAACTCATTTTTATTCATTTCCATTAGCACACAACGATTTCAAGCCTTTAATCTATGCTTATTCATGGTAGAAATTAGGGATTTAGGTAGAAATTAGGGATTTTGAGAGATTGAGATTTAGACCTCAAATTAAAATCGGGTTACAAAACTAATCACATAATCGGGCTCGGGGGTGACTGGGTAATTGAGTATTCCGAGTATTGGGTTTTGACAAAGCTGGTATGGGGTTGAATTTTGTTGACTTTTTACAAAATCATTAAATATTGAATCTCATGGGTAGTTTCTAAAGCTTATTTTGAATTGTTTGAACTATATTTGGTTAGATCCGATTGGGTTGGAGGCGAATTTTAGAGGAAAGGCCCCAACTGAGCATTGATTTAATTGCGAAGCGAGATTACGACTTGTTAGTCTATTTGCTACGTGTTTAATGTATGAGAACAACGTATATGTGAGGTGATGAGTACTTATGCATTGTTTTTGGGTTAAAGCGTGCGGGTGGAACTTGGTTCCTTGTGTTTTGTTGCATTGTTAATTATAATATCCATGCTTAGGTTAGGTTATTACTTCTTTGACTATTCCTTTCGTAATTATTTCTTATTTCATGATTGTTGAGTATTTTGAAAGTTGAAGTTTAGTATTTTGGCATCATATTTGATGTTAAATACATTTTTTGCATTATTTATTTCCCTAATTCATATTATATTCATTAGATGGTAGGGAAGAGAGTAAAAGCATAAAGGGTGATGTTGTGCCATTACATTTATCTCATTTATTGATTAATACATAGCGAGTAAGAGAGTAAAATCATGAAGGGTGATGCCGTTCCATTTATCTAATTTATTCATTATTATATGGTGAGGAAGAGAGTAAAAGTACGAAGGTGATGACGTGCCATTCATCTCATTTATTCATTTATACATGGTGAGGATGAGAGTAAAATCACGAAGGTGATGATGTGCCATTCATCTCATTTATTCATTTATACATGGTAAGGATGAGAGTAAAATCACGAAGGTGATGCCGTGCCATTTCATTTGACTTATATCATCATTTCATGGTTAGGACGAGAGTAAAAGAACGAAGAGTGATGCCTTGACATTTTCATATTATTGGTTTATCTACTTATACCTGTCTTAGCTTTTATATCCATCCCCTTTTACATGTCCCCTTTTGCATGTCCCCTCCCAGTTTGTGCGTTATTATTCTCTCTTATTATTACTGCTTCATATACACTTGTACATGTTTATTTACATAGGTGTCTTGTCATAGACTCATCAAGTTGTTGAGGTTAGGCTTGACACTTACGGAGTACATTGCGTCGGTTGTACTTATACTACGCTTCTGCACTATTTGTGCAGATACTGGTATTGGTCCCAAATATGCGCGAGGTGCGTCAGCTCGGATCATTTCATACAGATACTTGAGGTAGATTTGTTGGCATCTGTAGACTCTGAAGTCCCATTCCTTTTCCCACTTTACTGTTCATTTCCCTCAAAATATTGTATTTATTTCAGACTCTATTTGTAGACAACTAGTTGCTTGTGTAGTCGTGACTACTGACCTTTGGGAGTAGATAGTATCACGAGACCTATGTCTGTACTTTATTAGATTGGGTCTCTATTTCTTGTTGCATGTCATCCTTGTTTTTTAACTGTTAAAATTAACTTTTAATAATCTCACGTCGGCTTTCTTAGCAAGTGGATGTTTGGCGCCATCAGGACCTCGAAGTTGGGATTCCAGGTCGTGACAAGTTGGTATCAGAGGAATAGGTTTCCTAGGTCTCATGAGTCATGAGAAAGATTAGTAGAGTTTGGAGGATCAATATGGAGATGTATGTACTTATCTTCTAGAGGCTATGGAGTTTTAGGAATAACTTCACTTCTTTCCTTATCTTTCATGCGATTTTATTCTATAATTGATGATTGAACCATTCTATTCTTGTTCTCTCGCAGATGGCAAGAACATGCAAAACCTCTGCAGCCAGATAGGAGCTAGAGCCCCTTGTGGTAGCTACTACAGGGACAAAGGCCGAGGCCAAGGTCGAGTTTGAGGCCGAGGCATAGGTATAGCTTAACCTAGAGCTCAGGAAGCAACACCCACTATGGAGCCTTAGATTGATCATGAGGAGGAGATCCCAAGTCAGATCGTACCCGTCGGACCAGTTCAGGTCCCAGAGTGGTTCATACTACTCCAGTGCTTCAGGATGCTCTAGTCCGCTTGGGGAGCCTTATGAAGAGTGTGGACCAGACTGTTGCATTTTTGGTGGCACTACTTCTCTCTCGGGTTGGGGGGAGGGGAGGGGAGAATAGATTCCCGCTACTCGCACCCCGGAGCAGGTGGCTCCCCTATATCAGACCCCAGCAGCCTAACCAGCTGGGGCTGTTCAGCCGGTTGTTGCGGCACGGGCTTGTGATATGCCCGCTATATCTTCTAAGGCCTTGTGAGGCTGGATAAGTTTACCAAGCTCTTTCATGTTCATTTCAGTGTTGCACCTTCTGAGGATCCACATGATTACTTGACCTCTTCAATGAGGTGTCGATGTAACATGGCTATTACTGAGACCAATGGGGTCGATTTTGTAGTGTTCCTAATGATCCAGTTACTTGGGATCAACTTTCACAACTATATCTAGAGAAGTTCATTCCTTTAACTCCGAGAGAGGATTACTACAGACAGTTTAAGTGTCTTCAGCAGGGTAGCATGATTGTTACCCAGTATGAGACTTGATTTATGGACCTAGATCGCCAAGCCATTATCTTGCTCCTTATTGAGAGGGAGAAAGTGAGGAGATGTTTGGATGGGCTCACTTTCACTATCAAGCTACAGATGGCCAAGGAGACAAGAGATGATAATTTTTTTCAGAGGTTTGTAATGATTTTTAGACGGATCTAGATGGTTCGACGTCAGGAGATGGGGCATTATCTAATAAGAGGCCTCATCATTTCGGTGGTTCCAGTGGTGCCTCGTCCGTAGGCGACTTTTGGTAGAAGCCATCCTCATGAGCCATTCCAGTCAGCGCTTCAACCATCCCATGGTGTTTCGGGCAGTCGTGGTCCTTATGTCTCTCATCCTGTGCAGCTAGCCTACAGTGCACCATCAGCTCCAATTAGTGCACCTCCGATCCAGAATTATCAGAGTGGTTATCCAGGTCGACAGGGAAAGTTCCAAGGTCAACATTCTTAGTAGCTGAGGGCTTGTTATACCTGTGGAGATCTGAGGCAACTTTCTAGATTTTTCCTCGGATCACAGGGCAGTGTGTACTAGCAGGGTTCTCGTGCCATGATTCCTGCACCGGTTGTTTCACTACCCGCTCAACCAGCTTGAGGTGGGGGTCAGGTAGCAGAGGTGGAGGACAGGTCGTTATAGGTGGAGGCTGGCCAAGCTAGAGGCCGTCCGAGGGGTGAAGGATAGAGTGGTGGGGCCCAGCCCTAATTTTATGCATTCTTAGATAGATCTGAGGCCGAGTCATCCGATGCCTCTATCACACGTACTGTTCCAGTTTTCCATAGAGATGCTTCAGTTCTATTTGATCTAAGCTCTACTTATTCCTACGTGTCATCCTATTTCGCTTCATATCTGGTTGTACCTCGGGATTCTTTAAGTGCTCATGTGTATGTGAGCACGCTTGTGGGAGATTTTATTATTGTCGATCATGTCTATCGCTCATGTGTGATTACTATTGGGAGTCTTGAGACTAGTGTATATCTCCCACTTCTTGATTTGATGGACTTTGATGTTACTTTAGGCATGGATTGGTTGTAAATATATCATTCTATATTGATCTGTCAGGCCAAGATGATGACCTTTGCCATGCGTGGGTTGTCTTGATTGGAGTGGAGAGGTAATCCAGGTCATTCTACCAGCATGGTTATTTCTTATGTGAAGGCTCGGTGTATGGTTGAGAAGGGATGTTTAGATTTTTGTCCTATATTCGCGATTCTAGTGCGGACGTTCATTACATGGATTCGGTACCGGTTGTGCGTGAGTTTCCAGAGGTGTTTCTTGCAGATCTTTCGAGGATGCCACACGACAAATATATTGACATTGTATTGATTTGGCTCTGGACACTCAGCCCATTACTATTCCACCATATCATATAGCCTCACAAGAGTTGAAGGAATTGAAGGAGTAGTTGCAAGATTTGCTTGATAAGAGATTCAGTAGACCTAGTGTCTCACCTTGGGGTGCACCTATGTTGTTTGTGAAGAAGAAAGATGGTTTGATGAGGATGTGTATAGACTATCTGCAGCTGAACAAAGTCAATATCAAGAACAAGTACCGTTTCCGAGGATTAATGACTTATTTGATCAGCTTCAAGGTGCCAAAGTGTTTTCTAATATCGATTTGAGGTCTGGCTACCATCAGTTGAATATTGGGGCATCTTGTTACACCCCATAGTTTTGTATATGAAAGTACGTCGTAAGTCAATTGACGTAAGCTCTGAAATGAGATCATCTATGAAAGTAAAAAAATTAAGTTAATCATGTTACCATGGAGTTTGCAAATATTTAAGATCATGGACTGCAAGTACCAAGAGGATTGGAAGGCTTAGAAGCTAAACAAATTGAAGAAAATAAGTTTCGTCGAAAGTCGGCAAGTTGGGAAAGTTATAACATGTACTTTTAGGGTGAGACTAGGGTGATCAAAATGATAAGGAGGTTATGTTATGAGTTATTCTTGTCTTATGATAGTCGTGTGTTATGTTTTGAAGTCAAGCGAGCTGTGGAACAAAAGTTGGTAAAGATCATCATAAGTTACATTCATAACTATGCTGAAATTTAGGTGAAATATAGCTGAGCTTTTCTCCCAATACACTTGGAACTAAGGGATTATCTACCTAAAAAATTTAATATCTACGATTCTATTTTCTAACTCATTAAACCGTTAATCGATACAACATAGGAGTCGAGAGATATTTGCAGCTTCGCGAGACTACGCAAAAATCATAAGTGACAAGTAGGTGTGTCACTAACTCTTTTTGAGAAATACATTTCGTGTGTTATATGATGTCTTATTGGGACATATTATATACAAAATTAAAGATCTTGTAATTTAGTTTCCAACACTCTTAATCGTTAGTTCATACGACATCCGGATAAAAAGACACAAGCATCGGAAAATGAGCCAATGCGAGGGTGCCAAGCTACCACCTCTTTGACTTTTCAAAAGTTTATATATTGGTTTTAGCTCGTCTCTATCTTCACTTTTACATAGATAACAACAAGATAACACCATAAAAGTATATATTAATCTCTCATCAATGTTTTCAAATAGAATTAACATCCGATGTAGGAAATGAAGAAACGATAACACTAGAACGATCCCTACGATGTAAGTATCGCTATATCGCCTCTCTTTTTCTTTGCAGTTAGAGTTTTGGAAGGTAATTCATAGTTAATAAAAATTATACTTTCTGTATTTAAGATTTAAATATCAAGTAAAGTTGATAAATTTATTTTCTAATAGTTGGAACTCACGGGACGGTGATCGGAAGCCGTGAGTTCGAGTTATTCGATTTGTAGTGGAGTATTTTTGTGGGCTTTTTCGTGTTGATTTTGGGCTGTATATTTTGATGATTTTTTATGGAGTTTTGTAGTATAAAAGGTTTGGAGAAACACCACATAATGATGGAATGGTTTTCTGGTCATTCGTCATTACATTCTTAGGTTGTTTGACGCTACTTTTGTGTTCGTTTTGTGTATGAACTGATTAGGGCGTGTGGGTTGTTTTGTGATATATTGTGGTGGATATAAGGTGTAAATAATGCATAAATGTTGTTAGTTTTTTTGTTCTTGGGGTTGTTGGTATATGGTATTGGAGGAGGGTCTTGTTACATGGGAGATGCTGCCGAAATTCACGTAAACGAGCTACTAGCTTAAGTTACAGACTTAGCCTTTGCTCAACACTGATTTTGAATCTCCTTGTGCTATAATAGATTGAGTTGAATTGTTTGAATATTTTCTTGGAAGGTATTAAGGACACAACTTGGTTAAGGTATGTTAAGGAACTTCCTTCTTTCTTTTGGCATGAACCAAAGTGAAACGAACGTAAACGATACGCTATTTCATAACGAATCTACTCCTAGAAACTAAGTTTTTCCATGTTGTCTTTCCTTATAAAGTTATTCTAAGAAAGTATGTATGATCCTTGAATCCTAGTGAAGTTCATATTGATGTTATGATGTCCATAATTTTAATCGAATGTGCAATGACCTTAAGTCACTCCGAAAGGTTTAGAACGTGAGTCCATGAGTTTAGCATGCATTATATATAGTATCTATTTTACTCTACCGAGCCTCTCTATAGTCGACCGATTATGGAACCTATTCTGCAACCACTAATCAGTTGGGTTTATCGAGCTCCACGTGGCCGGGTACGATTCTACCGAGCCTTATGATGGCCGGGTATATTTTTACCGAGTCCTCTTTGAGGCCGGGTACGATATGATGATGATGATGCCCACAGAGGCAAATGTTGTTAAAATATTATGTATATATATGTATCATGCATTTCATGTCACTATTTCTCAGAGGCACTCAAATGTTACAGGTTGTATCTCCTATATCTCTCTCTTTACATTACTGTTCTTATTTATGCTTTTCAGCCTTACATACTTAGTACTTTATTCGTACTGACATCCCTTTTGCTCGGGGACGCTACGTTTCATGCTTGTAGGTCCCGATAGACAGGTTGAGGTCCCTTTTGGTGCACTCCAGTTTCTCCGGGGTTGCCTATTTGGTCAAAATGATTTGGACATGTATTGGTTGGTATGGCGGTGCCTTGTCCTGGCCTTTATGAGGTTTATGTAATCTTAGAGGCTTGTAGACAGATGTCAGACATATGGATACTTGTATGGCCTTGTCTGTCAATGTTTTGAGTTTACAAATGATCATGTCAGCCTTATAGGCCCGTATGTCATATGTATAAGTTTCTATATCATGTTGGGTCATCCTATATCTAGCATTTCCTTATGTATTATTTCGGTTATGTCATGATAACCCTTTTGGCACATTTACCAATGATAGTACGATAAGAAAGATATGTTATGTTGGTACTCGGTTGAGTAAAGTACAAGGTGCCCGTCGCAACCCTCCGGTTTGGGCCGTGATAAAAGTGGCATCAGGGCAGTTCTGTCCTTGGAATGTCTACAAGCCGTGTCTAGTAGAGTCTCATTTATGGGTGTATTGTGCACCACACTTATAAGCAGGAGGCTACATGGCATTTAGGATTGTCACTCTTTCTTCTTAATCTAGATTGAGTGGTAGATCTCAGTTGTAAGAATTCAAACTCCTAAATTCTACTTTATTCATAATACAATGATACTTACATCCACAAATGCAGTTGGTAAGAGATTGAATGTGTCTGTTGAAGACTCAAGTTAGAGGAACTCAATTTTGCATCATGCTTTTGATGAGTAAATGTGAGGTCTTCAGCAGATCATGTGTGTAGTAAGATGTGTAAGTTTCTTGATAAGGAGCTCTAAGGCAAGAATATCTATCCACCCATATGGTAAAAAGAAATAAGAGAATCATAAAGGTAGATACAAGTTTCAGCAAGTAAAAGAAGCAAGATGAAGAAGGGTACGAGGTACCTAGTTAATAAAGATTATCAGTATTTAGAATTGAGGTAAAGAAATTTAAGTATTCTGAGTTACCTTCAACAATAATAGAGGTATGTGCAATTGTCCACACCCATCTCAGTTATGCCATATGAAAGCTAACAAATATAGTTTAAGAGTAGGATGGGATATTTGGATCCCACTGGGGTTAGAGTAATCCAAAATTGTTGATGAATTGTTATCATTATTTAACATTTTTGAAGGGTAGTGCAGAACATGGTAATAGTTCTCATTGGCAGATAGCTAGATGGTGCACTCTAGAATAATACAGTCGAATATGAATACTAGAATGTTCAGAAAGTTTAGAAGATGGGCACTGGAATCCCAGAAGAGATAAATATTTACCTTAGCATGACTCCAGCCCCTGATAACAAGAAAAAGGAGAATGTTAGGCACCCCGAAGAGCTAGTGAGATGAAGCAGGGGGAGCTAAAAGTGAAAGAACGTTTTGCTGAAGTTTTCAGAATAAGGTGATAGACAAAAATATTAGTAGGAGATAAGAAGAGAGTAAATGAAGCATTATGAGTAAGATGTGATAAATGAGTGATAATGGTAAATCAAAATATGATAGTATGAAAGAGTCTATAGTCAAGAGAAAGAAACAAACAAGAGGAGACATGCGTTGAGACAATAAAAGTATAAGCCCTAAAGTCATATCCTCATTTAGAGAAATCAGTTGCTGAGTCCAACGTTATTACCAGAAGGAAAAGTTAGACCCCCGAGGAATAGAAATTAGAATGGAATAGTAAACAAAAAAAATCAAACATGAATTAGGGGTTGAAGGAATTAGTAATAGTTGGCATCGTGAGAATTTCAAAAACCCTGTTTCGACAATAATAGAATGAACAACAGAAGAATAACCTTTAAAGGTCATTCAAAAATAGGCTTCCCTAAAGCAAGCACTCTGAGAAGAGTTAAGCTTAAGGGACTAAGTGTGCCATTTACACCAAGTGTCACCCTTTTGCGTAAAAAAAATTCAATTATCCTTGGCGTAGAAGGGTTACCGCAAGGAGAGTAATATGTCAATGAAGATGTGAAAAAATATGCCAAAGATGAAGAGGTAACTATCGAATGGTACAGGAAGAATGCGGTAAAAAGGTGAAAGGAATGAGATTGCATTTATTCAGATCCTACAGATATAATATGACTCCATAACATTATGCAAGAATGACACCGGGGAGAATCAATAAGGGTTTCACACTCAATGACATTGATAAATAAGTGGGAATGAACACTTGATACATAAGGATCCCGTACGAGAGGTGAGTTAAGACAAAGGACATAACCCGAGATGTGTTACAAAAAATACAGATATGAGAGTGGACCAACGGGTAGTCTGTAGTTGATTCAGGAAGAGCCTAGTTATGGCTAGATAGGAGGGTACAGACAAATTAGTAGATCATGCAAGATAAACATAGTGAAACCCATCATAGGAAATTCAGTCTCTTATATTCGACATCGTAATCCTCGAGAAATATTCAGATGGGATTTGGGTAGTAGAAGGTACAACAAAATTGTTATGGAAATAAAAGAGGATGCCACTAGGGAGACAACTGAAATTTAAATTCAGAAGCAACCTACGAGCACAAGGGCACAGAGGTAAGTAACTAAGGATATTGATAGGCGAGTAAGAACATCATAAATACCATAGGGTATACAATGTAATAAGCTCACAACTTTACAAAAGTCAGAGGGTCTTCCCTAAGCACTGCAATGAAAGATTAGCGGAGGAAATAAGGAAGAAGGCTTCAACATAAGCATAGTGACCTAAAGAAGAAATGGTTTTGTAACAACAATATTATATGCACTCCATAAGAAAGTGGAACCTATCGTGGCCAATGAACCGGAAGAAGAGAAAAAAATTCAAGAGTTGATAATTGAGATCATATGAATTATAGGGAACTCCAGTATTCGTGGGCACTAAGATAAGCCAAGTTTCCATGCATAAAGTGGCAAAACGACCAGGAAAAGTAATTAATTACATTTAAAGACAACTGAGAAGGTATGAAAGAAAATCTATGGTGCTATCATGTTAGAAGAAAGGTTGCGAGTAGTATAAATAGATATGTGTAGGTTGCAAGCTAAAGTATGGTAGAGCAACAAGGTTTTAGCTAGACAGGAGTAAGGATAAGAAAAGACGAGTTAGAAGGTGACGAGAACAGGTAAGTCCTCGGGATTAAACCCATCACAACAAGAGAGATGATGGTTTCCATAAAGTTATAAAAAGCTCAGTATAGCATGAGTGAACTCAAAGGAGTTTAAAAATAGGAGAATTTAGAAGAGATGGAATGCTACCCTAGTAGTAAAGTAAGGGTGTAATTGTGATAAATTATAAGAGGATGACGTTTAGGCCTTTGATTGAGTAATGATTTTGAGAACATGGATTTCATGAACTGCACAGGATTAGAATACCCCTATAATATGAATCATGTTATGATGTTATGAAATACGGTTATTGAAGTAGAGTATCGTCCTTACGTGGATCAAGAAAATCACTTTAAATGTTCCCCGATGCGACGTGAGCCCTAGTGACAATGTATTACATGAGAGCATTCAAGTTATCAATAGTAGATTATGGATCAACATTAAGGTGAATAAAAAATGGATGGATAAAAGTTCCAAAGTATGAGATGAGATTAGGCTATCATTCTTAAGATGGACAGTAAAGAGGAAGCATTAAAGGACTTAGATTTATACTTATAGGATAAGCAGCGATAGCGTAACCTATAGTTGTGTTGCAAATCTCGGTAATAATAAATTGAAGCAAGTGTTATGGTATAGTATGACCCACCTAGATGTAGTAAAGCCATAAGGTTAGATAACCAAGGCTATGAAATAAGATATATCAATAGTCGTAAGTTCGACAAAGTACTGAGTGAAAAACTTCAGTATACCTATAGATGCCCAGAGGGATAGCTTGTCGAGTTCTGTATGTGTTCCCAAAGAGAGGCCTAGAGATTGTCTAAAAGTTGGAGGAAAAAGGAGAAAAGAGTCGCATAGGCGCACATACAAGGTCAGAATTGTACAGGCTGCATGAAATAAGGTAGAAACAGTTACGAGATTGGAATAATTTCGACCACAAGTCAAGGTGTGAGAAAGAGGCCTAAAAGGGGGAAATGCCCTAACCTTTGGATTTATTCACAGAACAGTTGGCTAGATGGGAATTACATTATTAAAACCATCTATAAGAGTAATCAGTACACCAACAAACATTCGAGGATGAATGTTCCAAAGGGGGGAATGATGTTGCACGCCATAGTTTTGTATGTGAAAGTACGTCGTAAGTCAATTGACGTAAGCTATGAAATGAGATCATCTATGAAAGTAAAACAATTAAGTTAATCATGTTACCATGGAGTTTTAAAATATTTAATATCGTGGACTGCAAGTACCAAGAGGGTTGGAAGGCTTAGAAGCTAAACAAATTGAAGAAAATAAGTTTCGTCGAAAGTCGGCAAGTTGGGAATGTTATAACATGTAATTTTGGGGTGAGAATATGGTTCTAAAAATGATAAGGAGGTTATGTTATGAGTTATTGTTGTCTTATGATAGTCGTGTGCTATGTTTTGAAGTCAAGCGAGTTGTGGAACAAAAGTTTGTAAAGATCATCACAAGTTACATTCATAACTATGTTGAAATTTAGGTCAAATATAGTTGAGATTTTCTCCCGATATACTTGGAACTAAGGGATTATATACCTACCAAATTAAAGATATACCATTAAATTTTCTAACTCATTAAACCTTTCATCGATACGACATAGGAGTAGAGAGATATTTGCGATTTTGCGAGACTGCGCAGACATCATAAGTGACAAGTAGGTGTGTCACTAAAGATTTTTGAGTAATAAATTTCGTGTGTTATATGAGGTCTTATTGGGACAAATTATATACCAAATTAAAGTTCTTGGAATTTAGTTTCTATATCTCTTAACCAATCGTTCATACGACATCCGAATAAAAAGATATGAGCATCGGAAGATGGGCCAATGCAAGAGTGCCAAGCTAGCACCCCTTTGACTTTTCAAAAGTTTATATATTGGTTTTAGCTCGTCTCTATCTTCACTTTTACATAGAGCCCGACTAGAGAACACCATAAAAATCTATCTTAACCTCTCCTCAAGGGTTTCAAATAGGATTAACATCCGATGTACGAAATGAAGAAGCGATAACACTAGAACGATCCCTACGATGTACGTATCGCTATATCGCCTCTGTCTTTCTTTGTAGTTCTAGTTTTGGAAGGTAATTCATAGTTAAGAAAAATTTTAATTTCTGTATTTAAGATTTAAATATCAAGTAAAGTTGATAAATTTATTTTCTAATAGTTAGAACTCACGGGGTGGTGATCGGAAGCCGTGAGTTCGAGTTATTCGATTTGTAGTGGAGTGTTTTTGTGGGCTGTTTCGTGTTGATTTTGGGCTGTATATTTTGCTGATTTTTATGGAGTTTTTTTAGGATAAAAGTTTTGGAGAAACACCACATAATGATGTAATGGTTGGCTGTGCATTCGTCGTTACATTCTTAGGTTGTTTGACGCTACTTTTGTTGTGTGGGTTGTTTTGTGATATATTGTGGTGGATATAAGGTTGTAAATAATGCATAAATGTTTTTATTTTTTTTATTGGTGTTTTTGGTATATGGTATTGGAGGAGGGTCTTGTTACAGGGGAGATGCTGCCGAAATTTACGTAAACGAGCTATTAGCTTAAGTTACAGACTTAGCCTTTGCTCAACACTGATTTTGAATCTCCTTGTGCTATAATAGATTGAGTTGACTTTCTTGAGAATTTCTTGGAAGGTATTAAGGACACAACTTGGTTAAGGTATGTTAAAGAACTTCCTTCTTTTTTTTGGCATGATCCAAAGTGAAACAAACGTAAACGATACGCTATTTCGTAACGAATCTACTCCTAGAAACTAAGGTTTTTCATGTTGTTATTTCCTTATAAAGTTATTCTAAGAAAGTAGGTATGATCCTTGAATCCTAGTGAAGTTCATATTGATGTTATGATGTCCATAATTTTAATCGAAGGTGCAATGACCTTAAGACACTTCGAAAGGTTTATAACGTGATTCCATGAGTTTAGCATGCATTATATATAGTATCTATTTTACTCTACCGAGCCTTTCTATAGTCGACCGGTTATGGCACTTATTGTGCAACCACTGGTCAGATGGGTTTACCGAGATCCACGTGGCCTGGTACGATTCTACCGAGCCTTATGATGGCCAGTTATATTTTTACCGAGTCCTCTTCGAGGACGGGTACGATATGATGATTATGATGCCCACAGAGGCAAATGCTGTTAAAAGATTATGTATATATATGTATCACGCATTTCATGTCACTATTTCTCGGAGGCACTAAGATGCTACAGGTTGCATCTCCTATATCTCTCTCTTTACATTACTGTTCTTATTTATGCTTTTCAGCCTTACATACTTAGTACTTTATTCGTACTGACGTCCCTTTTTCCCGGGGACGCTATGTTTCATGCCTGCAGGTCCCGATAGACAGGTTGAGAGTCCTTCTAGTAGGCTATCAGCTCAGCGGAAAGTATTGGTTCACTCCAGTTTCTCTGGGGTTGCCTATTTGGTCAATATGATTTGGACATGTATTGATTGGTATGGCGAGGACTTGTCCCGACCTTTATGATATGTATGTACTCTTAGAGGCTTGTAGACAGATGTCACACATATGGATACTTGTATGGCCTTGTCGGTCTATGTTTTGAGTTTACAAATGATCATGTCAGCCTTATAGGCCCGTTTGTCACATGTATAAGTTTCTATATCATGTTGGATCATCCTATATCAAGCATTTCCTTATGTCTTATTTCGGTTATGTCATGATGACCCTTTTGGCACATTTACCCATGATAGTACAATAAGAAATATATGTTATGTTGGTACTCGGTTGAGTAATGTACCGGGTGCTCATCGCAGCCCTCCGATTTTGGTCGTAACACATCCAATGTCCTTAAGAAAACTTTTTGGACTCGGTATGGGCATTATGAGTTCTTAGTGACATCATTTGGGTTGACAAATGCCCCAGCAACATTTATGGATTTGATGAACCAAGTATTTAAGCCCTATTTGGATTTTTTTGTGATCGTATTCATTTATGATATCTTGATCTACTTCCGCAGTCGGGG
>ML382904.1:0-65587 GCA_005239525.1 Nicotiana knightiana | reverse complement strand
GTTTCAATTTGTTCAATTTGTGGTTGATGTTTGCTTTTTCGGTTGGTCCGGTTTATGGTCCTGAAAACTTTCTCAGGGTCTGAT
The DNA here is from genome assembly GCA_005239525.1 of Nicotiana knightiana. Classification (NCBI taxonomy): domain Eukaryota; kingdom Viridiplantae; phylum Streptophyta; class Magnoliopsida; order Solanales; family Solanaceae; genus Nicotiana; species Nicotiana knightiana. The sequence continues at coordinate 65,503 of ML382904.1, read as the reverse complement.
AAGGCTTCAATTACTTCACCAGTCCTCGATGAGTTTCTAGGCATGCACCTGCAACACTTAGCAAACGTTAAACGTTCAATGTGAAAACGAAAATTTTAAAGAAAATTGACTATATTTCAGAATTTTGTATTTCTTCCAACTCAATTGATAATACCGTTAAGTCTCCGGTAACGGTGCAAAAATTTGATCACGCTCAACTATGTCTTGTAGAAGACTAAGCGGTNTTTTGAATATCAAGTGGTGATGTTTACTAAATCTAATAACAAAATAATAAACTAACAATTAACTAACAATATAGTGTAAACAATGATAATAAAGGTCTAAGGTTATGGTTTCCCCCGTTGGTGAATTCTTTCTCGGATATTTTTTATAGTTTAATTAATCGTCTCTATAAATGATGAACACTCTATCTACCATAAATCTCTCTCAAGTAATTATGATAATTTACTAGACGCACTCTCTCAAGTTACGCTAGCTAGATTGCATTACAGTTCACTTTAGATTGCACCCGAGGTATCGTTATCTCTAATCCAACCTCTAAACCCTCGGTTATGACTTTCGTCTATACTCCGGGAGTGGTGTTGTTCAAACAACTACCTAAATACGCACTCTATCTCAAGTAGATACATAATAAATAGGAACAGCTAATTGGGGGCCCTTTCAATCAACTACAACAATAAAGTAGTTGAACAAATAGAGAATAATCAACAAAAATATATTAATATCACAATAAATTCATCTCCAACGGGTTCTACCAAAACCCTAGATTAAAGAAGTTAGCTAGACATGTTCATACGAATCAAACCCAAAATAAATTGCATAATTGAACTACAAAGTAATGAATAAAAGATGTAGAAATCAATGTTTTGTCACTTCAATGGTTTCTTCACTTCGAATCCTTCATCTGCCTTCCAATCCTCGTTGAATTGTGTTTTTGGGGTCTATTTATATGTTTAGGACAAACCCTAAATGTGTAGGAGACTTCTATTCCAACCGGAAAACACTTAAACTTGTCAAAACTGGGAATTGACCGAAATAGGGGCCTGGCGTTTGGGCCCTAATGCCTGGATAACGCCAGGCTAGGGCTGGCGTTTGGACTCCAACGCCTGGCTAACGCCAGGCTAGGCTTGGCGTTTGGACTCTAATGCCTGGCTAACGCCAGGCAGGGCCAGGCATTTGGGCTCTGGCGCCCAGCTATAGCTCGGTGCACTCCTCCTCGCCTCTTGAGCGTATTTTCGATGTATTTGCATCCATTTAGATCGGTTTCCATCTCCAATTCACCTACACATGAAATAGACTCTATTATGCACATAAAAAATGTATTTTTATCATTAACGCACATAAAATGTAGGGCATATAATATGTTAAACCATGAATTCTAGCCTCGCATCAATAAATTAAAAGACATGGTTAAATTTAATCTAGTAAAAATTGCCTAACCTAAGAAATTTTGGTGGAGGAGAGGTTTGTGAAGGATGTCAATATGGAAAGGCATATCATCTTCCATATAACAGATCCTTGACGTGGTGAAATTCCTAGATATCATGACCCAAAATCCTTCTAAGTCGTGATGTCACCTAACCTAATCCGATAGGTAAGCCAAACACTACAAGTTATAACTGAACTGTGAAATCAACAATATATATAAATGAAGCTACAACAGATTTCAATACAACTACCCCAAGGACTGGTAGTACAAGTCACGAGCCCCTATGATTTAGATTTACAAAGCCGATATGAATAATAAATAAAATATTTTTTTGAACTTCACATAAATAGAGATTAATCCTAAACTATCATGAACAAGAGGTAGCTAGAATCTGGAATGCAGGTACATCTTCAGTGCACAACAACTTCTTCCACAACTATGCAACTCCAAGATATGCACACAAGATGCAGAAGTGTAGTATGAGTACAACCGACCCCATGTACTCAGTAAGTATCTTGACTAATCTAGGTGAAGTAGTGGCGAGATTTTTAAGTCAAAATACACTCACTAATATAACATGTTCAATTAGATTTGCAATATAAACTATACTAGAAATAACATAGAAGAATAAAAGAACAAATATGTGAAGCAGTAAATGATTACGAAAAGAAATCACGGTCAGTTTTCTCAATATCGCAACCAACCCTTATCTTTAAGCGATAACCACCAAACAACATAGTAAACCCATGAATCTTCATTGTTTGGGGAATGTGTTCAAGATACCAAATCAAATGGCACGATAACATCCTTCGTGCATTTATTTCATCCTTACCAAATATATGAATGTATGATAAATCAATTGGCACGACAACGCCTTTCGTGCATTTATCTCATCCTCACCAAGCACATGTATCATAGTACCAACCAGGTAAAAAATTACCCACACAGTAACAAGAAAGTGGAAAGTACAAAAACAACAATAACGAACAAGGTATAGCATATAAACAACCATAACAGACAAGGTGGGAGGCACATAAGTAATGATAGCAATTAAAGTAGGTCGACACAGATTTCACTAACTAGCATGTTAGAATGTTTAGATGAAAACACAACAAACAAGAAAATGCATAGATGTAAATATAATAAATAACAAAAAAATCATGATCTTGAAAAGATAAATATGTAGAAGGAGTGGATAGAATAATAATAATTAAGGTAGAAGGAAAAGACGGAACAACAACAAATAACATATAAAGTATAGGTGCAAAAATGACAACTCAAAACAAAGACATAAATGTATAAGTAATGGAAATATATCACAATATAATGCATGTCTCTCGTCCCCGCCTGCACGAAAAAACACTTCGTACCATGAACTCTCATCCTCACATTATTATATAAAAGCATTTGCATGGCATCACCCTTCATGCTTTTACTCTCTTCCTCACATGATAATCTAAACCAATGTCACGACATTAACCTTCATATGTAATAATGTATATGAAATGGCACGGCATCACCCTTCGTGCTTTACACTCTTCCTCACATGATAATGTATATGCAATGGCACATCATCACCCTTCATGCTTTGCACTCTTCCTTACATGATAATGTATATGCAATGACACGACATCACCTTTGGTGCTTTGCACTCTTACTCACCAAGCACATGTATATAAATGACAAGTAAGGTAGGAAGCATGGATAACATCAAGAAGAGTGGTTAAGCAAATACACTACGTGAACATCAATCACATATCTTGAACCGATAAACAATTCAATAATTTTCAAGAACCCTATTCTTCAAATATCTACACAGCGCTCAAACATGCTTTCCAACATAAATAAGAACCCAAGTACTTTTGAATTATGGATATAGACATCTACTTTTGATTAGGTAGAGAGATGAACGAGTTTGGCACATTAACAGTTTCACATAGATTTCGCCAAATTTAATCAGGTTATAATAAGCTTAATGTAACGACCCGACCAGTTTCTTTGAGAGTATTAGTCCCGATCCCCTATTTTTTAATTTCCCCATACTTTTTTATGCTTATGTGACTTGCGAGAAGGATTTATTTTTGGTTTTGGGGTGAAATTGGACACTTAGTCCCTAAAATAAAAGCTTAAGTTCTAGGATTTTAACCGTAACTGGAACTATGTGAAAACGACTACAAAATGGAGTTTCGTCAGTTCTGTTAGCTCCGTTGGGTGATTTTGGACTTAGGAGCGTGTCAGGATTGTGAGTAGGGGGTCTCTTGCTGAATTAGGCTTGAAATGGCAATAGTTGGATTTTTGGGAAGTTTGACCGGAAATGGACTTTTTGTTATCGGGTTCGGATTTTGATTTTGGAAGGCGGAGTACGTTTGTAATTTCAATTATGACTTGTGCGCAAAATTTTAGGTCAATCAGACGTGTTTAGATACGTTTCGGCATCGGTTGTAGTAGTTTGAAATTTGAAATTCATTAAGTTTGAATTTGGAGTGCGATTTGTGTTTTAGCGTTGTTTGATATAATTCAAAGGCTCGACTTAGTTCGTGTGATGTTTTAGGTATTTTTGGTATATTTGGTTGAGGTTCCAGGGGTCTCGATTGGATTCCGGATGGTTAACGGGCTAGATTTGGACTTAGTGTTATAGCTGAAGCATCAACTACTGCTGGTGTCTAGTTTCCTTCTACGCATTCACGAAGGTTCTATGCGAACGCATTCGCGTAGAGGAAGTTTGCGTGCTACTGGAATTATGCCTTCACATTCGCGATGCATGTCCCCTATTCGCGAAGCATTGAGATCTTAGGCTTACGTGCTTGCAATTTGGCCCTCGCGTTCCCGTAGAAGGAGGGGCAGATGAGTCACAAGGCAATTTGCCTACGCATTCGCGATAAGGGTCCCCCATTCGCGCATTGAAAGATTGTGTAAGCTCTACGTTCGCGATTGGGACATCGCGTTTGCGATGGAGGTTTTTGGACTGAAGCATTTTTATGCTTCGCGAACGCGAGGATGGTTCTGCGTTCGCGAAAAAGGAACCAGTGGGCAGCTATAAACATTTCAAAAATGAGGGTTTCACCATTTTTATCAAAACACTGGATAGAGAGCTCGAATTTGGACGATATTTTGAGGGATTTCCAGAGACATCAATTGGGTAATGATTCTTCACTGGTTTTTGGTTATATCCCACTAATCTATCATTAATTTCACCTTCTAATTTAAGATTTGAGTTGAGAAATTTGGGGAAAAAATGGAAGAAGTTCTTCAATCAAACTTTTGGGTTTTGATTGGGATTTTGGTATCGGATTTGACTAATTTTGGTACAAGTGAACTCTTGGTTGAATGGGTGTTTGTATTTTGTGATTTATCGAATTCTAAGACGTGGGCCCGAGCCGTCTTTTTGGGGCGATTTTTGAAAATCTTGTTAAAGTCTCGATTTCATTAATTATATTAGTTTATTATAGTTGTATTTATAATATGTAATTATTTTTTGCTAGATTTGGGACATTCGGAGTTGGAAAACTGAGGAAAAAGCGTTCTTGTTGATTGATTGAGCTTGTGGCTTGCCTAACCTTGTGTGGGGAAAATCCCCTTATGATTTGGTATTGTTAAGACACTTCTACGATATATGAGTGTTGTGTACGCGAGGTGAAATGTGCGTACATGGGCTAATTGTTGCAAAAATTCGATTTTACATTGAGCAATAACACGTTATGTCTTTAATGGATTATCCCAGCATGTGCATTTATCCTGTTTAGCTTAACATCGCATGTTTACGTGTCTTGAATGCCTAATTGCAATCTATTCAACATTCTTAGTTGATTTTCTCATTTTTCCTTGACTCGCATTTAGTCTTAACTGTAGGATTTCTTATTCTTAATTGTTGTTGCTATTAATTTTGATCTTTGTGTTTACTTTTGGGACTATGAGGCGGTACCTAGGGAGATCCCCTTGCATATTTATTTTTGGGAATACGAGGCGGTACCTCGGGAGATACCCCTGAACATTTACTTTTGGGACTACGAGGAGGTACCTCGAGAAATCCCCCAACACATTTACTTTTGGGACTATGTAACGACCTGACCGGTCTTTTTGAGAATTCCCATCCCGTTCAGCTGATTGAAGTCTTGCGTAGCATCATTCTATATATTGTGACTTGTGTGAATCATCGATTTTGGTTTTCAGGTTACACGGAATTTATTTGGAAGAATGATTCTCAACTAGAAAGCTTTAAATTGGAAGAGTTGACCAAGTTTGAATTTTTATAAATTTGATCCTGGAACGGAGTTTTGATGGTTTCGGTAGGTCAGGATGATGATTTTTGACTCGCGAGTATGCCCGATTTGCATTTGGATGTTTCTAGAAGGTTTCGGCACAAATTGGCAAATATTGGAAATTTAAAGGTTGGAAAGTTCAAAAGTTTGATCGAGACTTAACTTTATTGATATCGGGAACGGATTGTGGTTCCGGGAGTTGTAATAGGTTCGCTATGTCATTTTGGATTTGTGTGCAAAATTTGGGTTCATTCCGGATTGATTTTCTATGTTTCGGCACGAGTTATTGAAGTTGAAAAGTTCAAAGTTTGTAGATTTAGATCTGAGGTGCGACTCATCGTTTTGATGTTGTTTTGTGTGATTTGAGGCCTCGAGTAGGTACATGTTATGTTATGGGACTTGTTGGTATACTTGGACGGGGTCCCGAGTGGCTCGGACGTGTTTCAGATCGAATTCAGATCATTTTTCTTCATGTTTCACTACTGGTATCTGTTGTTTTGCTAATGTTTCAAACCTTATTAGCGATCGCGAAGGTTGGCACGTGATCATGTAGTGTATCAAAGGATTTGGTCATTTTCCTTCATCATGTTTACGTATGTGGCATCACGTTCGTGAGCCTTTGTGAGGTCTGGTCATCGTGTTCGCACCCTTGTGACCGCGTTCGCATATGGAAATCATGAGAAGATGGGATTGGGGAGTCTTCCTTCGCGTTCACGAAATAGCTTACGCGATCGCGTAAGGTGGAGCTGCTGTGAATCGCATTCGTGAGGGCTATGCCGCGAATGCGTAGAGTGTTTTGGTGGAAGGATATTTATTTTCATCGCGAACGCGATGGGTTTTCCGATTATGCGATGGGTTTTCTACGTTCGCGAAAGTGGGATATATGATAATTATAAGTACTCTATTTCGAGGGTTCCGACTATTTTTTACATTTTTGGAACTATGGAGCTCAGATTGAGGCGATTCTTGAAGAAAATTTCACCATATGAATTGGGGTAAGTATTCTCTACTCGATTTTTGTTATATTTCATGAATCCATCTTCATTTTTAGCAATTGGTTGATGAATTTAAAGAGGAAATTGAAGGTTTTGGCCTAAAGTTTCATAATATGAATTTTTGAGTTTTGAACATCGAATTGGAGTCGGAATTGAGTGAAACTAGTATGGTTGAACTCGTAATTGGATGGGTTGTCAGAATTTGTTAGTATTGTCGAGGCGTGGGCCTGGGTGTGACTTTTGTCCGATTTTGGGTTTTGATTAAGGATTCAATGTTTATCCTTTGGAATTGTTTCCTTGGGCTTTATTTGATGTATTTGAGTTACTTTTGACTAGTTTTGAGCCGTTTAGAGATCGGTATGCACGAGATGGCATTTTCAGAGCATGGCTTGGCTTGCTCCGTATTGGAATTGGCTTGTTCGAGGTAAGTAACACTTCTAAACTTAGTGCAGAGGGATTGAAACCCCGAAATACGTGTTATGTGATTGGTATTGAGGTGACGCACATACTAGGTGATGGGTGTGTAGGTGTGCACTATGTGAATTGGGACTCCGTTGTTTCCATGGCACTGTATAGTGGTCCTATTTTGTTGATATCTGTGTTTTCACCATGTGATAAAGTAATTAAGTTGTCAATCATGCTAGATATCATGTTTAGGCTTTATGCCATTACTGAAGGCGAGCTCAGTTCAAGATTAAGGCAGTTGTGAACTAATAATAGTGGTGAGTCCACTTTAGATAGTTTCACTCCTTTTGTCGTCAGTATGGCATTGAAAGAGAAATCACGTATGCAGATACGCCAAAATAAAATGGAGTGGTTGAAAGGAAGATTCGACAGTTAATTAAGACATGTAAGAGTTGTCTTCATGCCAAGAGTTTACCTAGAGCATTATGGGTTGCAGGTATGAAATGTACAATATATGTAATTAACAGGATGCCGCTTTCTTCAAACAAAAATAAGTCTACATATGCATTATTATTTGGAGAAAAAACTAGCTTTAAACTCCTTAGCTTTTTTTGCTCTATTTGTTACGTTCGCATCCCAGATTCTCAACGGAGCAAGTAGGACGCTGAGATAAGAAAATACATCTTTGTCGGATATGATGAAAGGAAAAAGGATTGGAAGTTCATGGATCCTAAAAATTATCTCTTTGTTATTTTAAGGAATACCATATTCGATGAAGTCTCTTGTATTATGGAGCCGCGCAAAAAGGGGCAGACTCTAAACCCTTGAATCCAGAAGGAGACGTGGAGGAAGGGGCAGGCTCTAAACCCTTGAATTCTGAATCCTCAAATTTTCCCATCACAAGTGCTTATTTAGATAATACAGTTGTCGAAGAGCTAGAGAAAAGGGGAGCCCAGGAACTCAACAACATGAAACTTAGCAAGAAGATGATTCAAGTGGTTCACAAAGGCAAAACAGAACTATTATCAAGCCAGCTCGCTTTAGAGATGAAAATTTTATCACCACATACTCATGTTTCTTTGTAGGACCAATTGAAGAACCTACATTCTTTAGGAAAGCAACAGGAGTCGAAAATTTTTTATTGAGATTTTCACCAAAGCTGAAGTGTCATTTGAGTTCTTCCGCGACAAGCTTGGGTTAGTTTACAAAAAAATTCACTTTACAGGGGAATGTGAATAAAGTTAATATTTTGAAAAAAATAAAAGCCATAGATATTTAGAAATCTAGAAAGTTTTGGAAGATATCTTTAATATTTATTATACTTACGAAATGTTTAGATATTCTAGATCCTTGGATATTTAAGGAAGATATTAGCTTTCATGAAATGTGACATCTAGGGTGTTTAATTAATTACAAATTAAATCACAATTTATGTGTTTAGCTATATAGATTATAATTCATAAAACAACACTACCTAGCAGCTAGATAACCAATGAGCAAATAAGTTTTCTTCCTCACGATATTGTGTGAGCGTAGAACATAAAATAATTTGGTCCAAAGAAGAATATGAAAGCTATTCAAGAAACTTAGGGAAGCACCAAATATCTCCAAGTTCAAATACTCCACCATATACCCTACTAGACATCTGTCATGACTCAATTTCCCCTTTGTTGGATATCGTGATGGCACCTAGTCTTAAGGACTAGGTAAGCCTAATATTTACTAAATAACAACAATAATAAAGGAAATCTACAGTCTCGATATGGAAATCTTCATATAATTTACAATTTCCCAAAACCGGTAGTACAATTCATAAATTCTACAGAGTCAACTATAACTTTTAAATATAATTTATTGGAAATGAGTGAAAACAATTTAATACAAGTAGGAAGGTGACTCCGAAGCCTGCGAACGCAGCAACAAGTTTACCTTGACTCTCCTCGGCAATGAGTTGCATAACTACTAACGATAAATACCTGGATCTGCACAAAAATATGCAGAAGTGCAGTATGAGCACACCACAACGGTGCCCAGTAAGTATCAAGACTAACCTCGGTGAAGTAATGACGAGGACTAGTCAAGACACCCACTGGTCTAATAAACTGAACAAGCATAAGCATAGGAATGACGGAACGTGACATCTATCTAATGACTACATATAATGACCCGGCCGGTCGTTCTGTAGAATTAGCCATGTTATTCCTGTTTATGCTTTTTCATGCATTGCTTAGTATGTTTATGATGTGTTGGGGTCGGTTGGTTCGAGTTCGGAGTGGTTGTGGTGAGAATTGAGACACTTAGTCTCTTAGATTGGCCTAGTAGTTAAAAAAGTCAACTGTGATTTGACTTATTGGTAAGCCACCTCGGAATGTAGATTTTATGGATGGGATAGCTTCGTTAGGTGATTTGGGACTTAGAAGTGTGTTCAAAATGTGGTTTTGATGTCCAGGTGCAGAATTAGGCAGGAATTGGCAAAATGGAGTTTTTGGCGATTTCCAATCGGCAATGGAAAATAGGCTATCGGGGTCGGAATGGAATTCCGAAAGTTGGAGCAGGTTCATAATGTCATTTTGGACGTGTGTGCAAATTTTCAGGTCATTCGGATGTGATTTGGTTGTTACGGCCTCGTTGGTGATTTTCGAAAGTTTTAGAAATCTTAGGCTTGAATCATGGGTTGAATTGGAGTTTTGATGTTATTTTGGGTGTTATGGGAATTCGATTAAGTCCGGGTAATCATTTATGACTTGTTTGTCTTTTTGGTTAGGGTCCCGAGGGGCTCGGGCTGATTTTGAATGGCCCTCCGAGACTTTGGAGTGGGAAAAATGCAGTTGAACTGTTGCTGGTGTTGCCCCTCTGGTGTGTGGCCGCACCTGCGAATGGTTGAGCACAGGTGCGAGAGCCGCAAGTGCGATAAAGGGGCGCAGGTGCAGATTCTGGTGGGCTGGAGGAGTTCCGCGTGTGTGAGGGTTTTATCGCACATGCGAAGCTGCGGATGCAAAACTTTGAGCGCAGATTTTTGAGTGGAGTTCGCAAGTGCGCACCTTGGACCGCATGCACAGGTCCGCAGGTGCGAGTAAATGACCGTAGGTGCGCGACCTCTGAACAGGAGAGTATAAATACCAGCCTTCGTGATTTTGAGCCATTTCTTCAATATTTTCATCCGGGATTAAGCTATGGGAGAGGGTTTTGAAGGACAAAATCAAGAGGACTTCGTTGAGGTAAGATATTTGAACCTAAAACTCGTTTCCATGTGATTTTTGGACTGAAATAGGGTGAAATTAAGGGAAAAATCAGTGTGTAAATTGGGGGTTAGGGCTTGAAAAAATTGGAGACTTTAATTGAGTAATTGAAGGGGGAAATTGTGGTCCGATATTGATGTTCTTGTTATAAATAGAATCGTGGGAGGATAAGGATTTCGGTTTTGTGATTTTTATCGAATTCTGAGATGTGGGCTAGGGGGTCGGGTTTGAGCAATTTCAGGATTTGTGCCTAATTTTGATAATTTTCGAATGGGTTTCATCTCCCTAGCATATTTTGATAACATTAATCTGATATTGATAGACCCGGAGCATTTGAGAGCCGATTCGAGGGGTAAGAGTATCGCGGAGTAGTTTTTCGGGCTGATTTGAGGTAAGTAATGACTGTAAATCTTATTATATTTCACTAAATGAGGATTTGCAAAGGCTATATTATACTTATCTGTGTTTCTAGAAGCAAGATCACAGTTATTGTGCATTTATGACTGTTTTACTTGTTTCATAGCCTTAGGCATTATTTAATTTCATTACTACTGAGTTGGAGTACTCATATTACTCCCTGCACACCTGTGTGCAGATACAGTTGCTGGTACCGAGCGCTAGTTTTCTTCCTTCTTGTGGAGCCGGAGTTGGGATTTCGGGGTAGCTGTGCAGCGTCCACAACTTTCTTTTTTCACTTTTTTTTCTTGTTTTGTATTTAGTTCCTCGTTCCGAGACTCGATGTATTATGAAAGTAGAGTTATTTTGTACTACTCGTAGATGCTCATGACGTGTTGACTCCAGGTTTTGGGGGTAGTAGTTAGACTATGTATTTCGTTAGGTTTTGCTTAAATTTTGAAATTCAACATGCCTATGAAATGTTGGAAACAAATTTTAGAAATTAAGAGAATATTATGTCAATATGTGATTGTTGGCTAGGCTAGTTTAATTATAGGCGCCATCACGAGCGACTTAGGATTTTGGGTCGTGACAAGTTGGTATCAGAGCCTAGGTTACATAGGACTCAACGGTCATGAGCAGATTTAGTAGAGTCTTGCGGATCGGTACAGAGACGTCTGTACTTATCTTCGAGAGGCTACAAAACCCTTAGGAAAAATCTCATTTTCTTGAATTCTGTCGTGCCATTCTGTTGATTTTAGAAATCTAAACTTCTATTGTTTCATTCTCTCATAGATGGTGAGGACACGCGCTACCGATCAGGGTGACCAAACAACAGCTAGACCAACGACAGGTCGAGGCCGCGGTCGAGGCCGTGGTAGAGGTAGGGGACTAGCCCGTGCAGCAGCCGGGGCAGTACTAGAGGGTCCACCTACCATTCAGGATCAGGTCCCCGCCGCAGATATTCCAACGGGACAGGCTAAGGCACCGGCAGTGCCCATTGATATTCAGGGTCTTCAGGAGACCCTGACTCAGATCTTGACAGTATGTACTAGCCTTGCCCAGGCAGTCCCTGTATCTACTACTGCTGCTACTTCTCAGGCAGGGGGTGGCACTCAGACTCCTACTGCCCAGACACCTGAGTAGGTTACTCAGGGCCTTCATACATGGGGGGCAGTTCCAGCCCAGCCGGTTGCTCCAGTTCAGGACTTCGTGGTTCCAGCTATGCCAGCTGATGAGTAGTGTAGGCAGGAGAGATTTAGTAGACTTCAGCCTTCGACATTCAGTGGGGCTAAGGGCGAGGACGCCCAAGGTTTTCTGGACAAGTGTCAGAGAATGCTTCGTACTGCAGGGATTCTGGAGACTAGTGGTGTCTTGTTTGCCACTTTTCAGTTTTTTGGGGCTGCTTTTACTTGGTGGGAGTCTTTCGAGAGGCGTAGGCCTGTTGGTGCAGCACCCCTCACCTGGAAGCAGTTCTCCACTATCTTCTTGGAGAAGTATGTTCCTAGTCTCACAAGGAGGAGCAGCACATGGAGTTTGAGCAACTGCGTTAGGGGGAGCTATCAGTGACGCAGTATGAGATGCGGGTTTCAGAGTTGGCTTGTCATACCACCGAGTTAGTCCCTACTAATAGGGAAAGGATTAGGAGGTTCGTGGATGGCCTCACTTATCAGCTCCATATTTTGATGACAAGGGAAAAGGTATCAGGTGCTACCTTCAAACAGGTTGCTTATATTGCTCGATATTTGGAGTCAGTTCGCCGCCATAAGCAAGAGGATAGGGAGGCCAAGAGGCCTCGTGGATCCGGTAGTTCTAGTGGTGCTCCTTCTAGAGGGCAGTTTCACCACAGTAGAGGCTGCCAGTTTAGGCCTCCTTAGCCAGTTCTCCCAGCTTATAGTGGCGTATCATCGGGGAAGGGTCCCCGCAGCTCTCATCCGGGACGTTCTTCATTTAGTGCCCTTCCAGCTCAGAGTTCCTCCAGAGCATCATCAGTCCATGGTTCTTCTATGCATGGTTCATCCATTAGCTATCCTGGTGCCAGGGTTTCCCTTCAATCCCCGTCTCGAGCTCCAGGGAGTTGTTTCAAGTGCGGAGAGTTTGGGCATGTGTGGAGGCAGTGTCCCCGTCATTTTGGTGGTTCTTCTCAGTAGAGGGGCCAGCCCTCGACTTCAGCCCCAGTCACTTCACCACCCACCCAAATAACTAGGGGTGTGGGTTAGGCAGCTAGAGCTCGCCCTAGAGGGGGAGGTTGAGCATGTGGAGGTCAGGCTCGTATCTATGCACTCCCGGCCAGGCCAGATGCTATGGTCTCCGATGCAGTGATCACATGTATTATCTCAGTCTGTCACTGAGATGCTTTGGCCTTATTTGACCCTAGTTCCACATATTCTTATGTTTGGTCATATTTTGCCAATTTTTTGGATATGCCTCGTGAGTATTTAGTTATGTTTGTTCATGTGTCAACTCCGGTGGGCGATACTATTATTGTGGACCGTGTGTATCGGTCGTGTGTGGTATATATTGGGGGTCTGGAGACCCGAGTGGACCGATTTTTACTCAGCATGGTTGATTTTGATATGATATTGGGCATGGATTGGCTATCTCTGTGTCATGTTTTTCTTGATTATCACGATAAGACCGTGACCTTGGCGATGCCTGGAGTTTCGAGGGTTGACTGGAGAGGTTCTTCTGAGTATGTGCCTAGCCGGGTGATTTCTTACTTGAAGGCTCAGCATATGGTTGAAAATGGGTGTTTATCGTATTTGGCTTTTGTGAGGGATGTCAGTGGTGAGACTCCCGCTATTGATTCGGTTCCCGTGGTCCGTGATTTTTTGGAGGTGTTTCCTGCATACCTGCCAGGCATGCCACCTAACAGGGACATTAATTTCAGTATTGACCTGGTGCCAGGTACTCAGCCTATTTCTATTCCACCTTATCGTATGGCACTAGCGGAGTTGAAGGAATTAACGGAGCAGCTTCAGGAACTCCTAGATAAGGGGTTCATTCGGCCTAGTGTGTCACCTTGGGGTACACCGGTGTTGTTTGTGAAGAAGAAGTATGGTTCTATGCATATGTGTATTGATTATCTGCAGCTGAACAAGGTTACAATGAAGAACCAGTATCCCTTGCCTCGCGTAGATGACTTGTTTGATCAGTTTCAGGGTGCCAGGGTATTTTCCAAGATTGACTTGCGTTGTGGGTATCATCGGTTGAAGATTCGGGAGCACGACATCCCGAAGACTGCCTTCACGACTAGATATGGTCATTATGAGTTTTTGGTTATGTCGTTCAGGCTGACCAATGCCCTAGAGGCCTTTATGCATTTGATGTACAGTGTGTTCCGGCCTTATCTTGACTCCTTCGTCATCGTGTTTATTGACAATATCTTGGTATATTTCTGATCTCGGGATCATGAGCAGCATTTGAGGATTGTGCTTCAGACTCTGAGGGGGAAGATGTTGTATGCAAAATTTTCGATTGTGAGTTCTGGCTTGATTCAGTGGCATTCTTGGGCCATGTGGTGTATTGTGATAGGATCAAGGTAGATCCGAAGAAGGTGGAGGCGGTGCAGAGTTGGCGTAGACCGTCATCAGCTATCGAGATTCGTAGTTCCTTGGTTTGGCAGGGTACTATCGCCATTTTGTAGAGGGATTCTCATCTATTGAAGCACCTATTACCAGACTAACCAAGAAGAGTGCTCCGTTCAGGTGGACGTAGGAGTGTGAGAATAGCTTTCAGAAGCTCAAGTCAGATTTGACTACAGATCCGGTGTTGGTTTTGCCTACGGGTTTAGGTTTTTATACAGTTTACTGTGATGCCTCGAGAGTTGGCCTTGGAGCGGTATTGATGCAGGAAAGTAGGGTGATTGCCTACGCGTCCAGACAGTTAAAGGTGCACGAGAATATTTGGCACCATTATTTATATGGAGTACATTGTGAGATTTTCAGTGATCACCATAGTTTGCAGCATCTGCTTAAGCAGAAGGATCTGAATTTGCATCAGAGGGGATGGTTGGAGCTTCTCAAGAATTATGACCTCAGTATTCTATATCATCCGGGGAAGTGCAATGTAGTGGTCGATGCCCTGAGTAGCAGAGCAGAGAGTTTGGGGAGTCTAGCCTACCTACCAACAGTAGAGCGACCTTTAGCACTTGATGTTCAGACTTTAGCAGGTTAGTTGGTGAGATTGGATCTATCAGAGCCCCCACGATTATTGGCTTGTGTAGCCTCCAGGTCTTCTCTTTATGATCAAATTTGAGCACGCCAGTATGGTGATCCACACTTGCTCGTTCTTCAAGACAGGGTCCGTTCAGGTGATGCCAGGGATTTGGTTATTTTTTATGATAGGGTCATGAGGATCCAGGGTCGGATTTGCGTGCCCAATGTGGATGGACTCCGAGAGTTGATTCTAGCAAATGTCCATAGTTTGTGGTATTCCATCCATCCGGGTGTCGCGAAGATGTATCAGGATCTGAGATAACATTATTGGTGGAGGCGAATGAAGAGGGATATTGTTGAGTACGTGGCTCGGTGTCTCAACTGTCAGCAGGTTAGGTATGAGCACCAGAGACCGGGTGGATTGCATCAGGGGTTAGATATTCTGGAGTGGAAGTGGGAGCGGATCACCATGGACTTTGTAGTTGGGCTTCCACGGACTTCGAGGAGGTTTGATGCTATATAGGTTATTTTGGATCGGCTGACCAAATCCGCGCACTTCATTCCTATTGGTACTACTTATTCTTCGGAGCTGTTAGCTGAGATTTATATCAGGGAGATTGTTCGATTGCGTGGGGTTCTAATTTCTATAATTTCTGACAGAGGTACCCATTTCACATCTCAGTTTTGGAGGGTCGTGTAGAGGGAGTAAGGTACTCAGGTTGAGTTGAGCATCGCATTTTATCCTTAGACCGACGGGCAGTCGGAGCGTACAATTCAAATTTTAGAGGACATGTTGCGTGCTTGTTTCATTGGTTTTGGGGGTTCATGGGACAAGTTTCTGCTGCTTGCGGAGTTTGCATATAATAATAGTTATCAGTCAAGTATCCAGATGGCTCCGTATGAGTCTTTATATGGTAGGAGGTGTAGATCTCCGATAGATTGGTTTGAGCCGGGCGAGTCTCGGCTATTGGGCACAGACTTGGTTTAGGATGTGTTGGATAAGGTGAAGTTGATTCAGGAGCGACTTCGCATGGCACAGTCTAGGAAGAAGACTTATGCGGACCGGAAGGTCCGGGATGTGTCTTTCATGGAGGGAGAGAAGGTACTACTGAAGGTGTCACCCATGAAGAGTGTTATGAGGTTCGGGAAGAGGGTAAAGTTGAGTCCCCAGTTCAATTGGCCATTTGAGGTGCTTCAGAGGATTGGAGAGGTGGCTATAGACTTGCCTTGCCACCCAACTTATCGAGTATTCATCCAGTGTTCCATGTTTTGATGATCTGGAAGTATGTTGGTGACCCGTCTCATGTTTTGGACTTCAGCACGGTTAAGCTCGAGGATTATATGTCATATGAGGTAGAGCTAATGGCTATTCTTGGTCGTCAAGTCAGGAGGTTGAGATCTAATGATATAGCTTTAGTGATGGTTCAGTGGAGGGGGCAGCCAGTGGAGGAGGCCACTTGGGAGATCGAGCGAGAGATTCGAGTAGATATCTCACTTGTTTGAGACTCCAAGTATGTTTCTAGACCCGTTCGAGGACAAACGTTTGTTTAAGAGGGGGAGAATGTAACGACCCAGCCGGTCATTTGTAGAATTAGCCCTGTTATTCATGTTTCTGATTTATCATGCATTGCTTAGTATGTTTATGATGTGTTGGGGTCTGTTGGTTCGGGTTCGGAGTGGTCATTGTGAGAATTGAGACACTTAGTCTCTTAGATTGGCCTAATAGTTGAAAAAAAGTCAACTGGGAGTTGACTTATTGGTAAGCGACCTCGGAATGCAGATTTTATGGCGCAGATAGCTTCGTTAGGTGATTTGGGACTTAGGAGTGAGTTTAGAATGTGGTTATGATATCCGGTGTAGAATAAGGTAGGAATTGGCGAAATGGAGTTTTTGGCGATTTCCGGTCGGCAGTGGAAAATAGGCTATCGGTGTCGGAATGGAATTTCGGAAGTTGGAGCACGTTCATAGTGTTATTTAGACGTATGTGCAAATTTTTAGGTCATTCGGATAAGTTTTGGTTGTTTCGGCCTCGTTGGTGATTTTCGGAAGTTTTAGGAATCTTAGGATTGAATCATGGGTTGAATTGGAGTTTCGATGTTATTTTGGGTGTTCCGGGAATTCTATTAAGTCCGGGTAATCACTTATGACTTGTTTTTATTTTTGGTTGGGGTCACGAGGGACTCGGATTGATTTAGGATGGCCCTCGGGGACTTTGGAGTGGGAAAATGCAGCTGAACTACTGCTGGTGTTGCCCCTTTGGTGTGGCCGCACCTACGAATGGTTGAGCGCAGGTGCGAGAGCCGCAGGTGCAAGAAAGGGGCACATGTGCGAATTCTGGTGGGCTGGAAGAGTTCCAC
Source organism: Nicotiana knightiana (assembly GCA_005239525.1). Classification (NCBI taxonomy): domain Eukaryota; kingdom Viridiplantae; phylum Streptophyta; class Magnoliopsida; order Solanales; family Solanaceae; genus Nicotiana; species Nicotiana knightiana. The sequence goes on along the minus strand of ML382904.1, from coordinate 48,266 downwards.
AGGTGCGAGGGTTTTACCGCACCTGCGAAGTCGCAGATGTAGAACTTTGAGCGCAGTTGCGGAGGTTTGGATTTTTAGTGGAGTCCATAGGTGCACACCTGGGACTGAAGGGCCGGGTCCGTAGGTGCACGTAAATGACCACAGGTGCATGATCTCTGGACAGGAGAGTATAAATACCAGCCTTCGCAATTTTGAGCCATTTCTTCAATATTTTCATCAGGGATTAAGCTTTGGGAGAAGGTTTTGAAGGAGGAAATCAAGAGGACTTCGTTGAGGTAAGATATTTGAACCTAAAACTCGTTTCCATGTGATTTTTGGACTGAAATAAGGTGAAATTAAGGGAAAAATCAGCGTGTAAATTGGGGGTTAGGGCTTGGAAAAATTGAAGACTTTAATTGACTAATTTAAGGGGAAAATTGTGGTCCGATTTTGATGTTCTTGGTATGTATAGAATCGTGGGAGGATAAGGATTCCATTTTGTGATTTTTATCAAATTCCGAGACGTGGGCGTCGGGTTTGACCAATTTCAGGATTTGTGCCTAATTTTGATAATTTTCGAATTGGTTTCGTCTCCCTAGAATATTTTGATATCAGTAATCTGATTTTGATAGACTCGGAGCATTTGGGAGCCGATTCGAGGGGCAAGAGTATCACGGAGTAGTTTTTCGGGATGGTTTGAGGTAGGTAATGACTGTAAATCTTGTCCTGAGGGTATGAACCCCTGACTTAGTATTTTCGCATTATTTTGGAATGACGCACATACTGGGTGACGAGTGTGTGACGTGTACTGATTTGGAGATTTAGACTTAGTCCTTCCCATGGCAACTGTTGAGTTTCATATTTACTTTTAAATCGTATGTTAAATCGTGTTTTCAGACTAATATTATATTTGGGCTATAAGCCATGTTTGGGGACTTGTGCCGACCTGTATAGACCCCTTGGGGGCTACATTATGATATTCCTCACTATACCGATTATGTGTTACACTCAGTCATACCATGTTAAACTGTTTTCGAAACTCAGACTTGTTTTACACTACCTTGTGATGTACATACTATTTTGGGTCGAGTACCCCGTTTGTTGATAGCTCGAGTGGATCGTAAGAGTTTCTAACTGAGTGAGGCCGAGTGCCAATATTGTGAGGATATTATGGATCGGGCTGCATGCCGCAGCATGTTAAATTTTTATGATATGTGAGAGGCCAAGAGCCTGAGAGTGATTTGATGCCATGATGTGGCTTGATTTTAGCGCTTGGGCTGAAGTAGACCCTCCGGAGTTTGTACACCCCCAGTGAGCGCAGGTACATACTAAGTGCGAGTTCCAAGTGCCGAGTGATGAAAGATTGGGAGGCATGAGTGACTGTGAGGTAACCCGAGGGGCTGATATTGAGCGATTGTGAGGCATGCTGAGTGGCTGATACTGAGTGATTGTGAGGCATGCTGAGTGACTGATGCTGAGTGGTTATACGCCCGTGGGGCAGTTTATTACATCTGTTTTTACTTGAAAGATAATGTTCATGAATTTTTACTCTGTTACTCACACTGAACTATTTATGATTTCCATGGTAACGGTGATGAGGTTATATTTTCAAAGACATTTCACTAAATGAGGATTTGTAAAGGCTATATTATACTTATCTGTGTTTCTGGAAGCAAGATCACAGTTACTGTGCATTTATGACTGTTTTACTTGTTTCATAGCCTTAGGGATTATTTACTTTCATTACTACTGAGTTGGCGTACTCATATTACTCCCTGCACCCCTGTGTGCAGATACAGGTGCTAGTACCAAGCGCTAATTTTCTTCCTTCTTGTGGAGCCGGAGTTGGGATTTCGAGGTAGCTGTTCAGCATCCACAACTTTCTCCTTTCTCTTTTTTTTTTCTTGTTTTGTATTTAGTTCCTCGTTCCGAGACTCGATGTATTATGACAGTAGAGTTATTTTGTACTACTCGTAGATGCTCATGACGTGTTGACTGCAGGTTTTAGGGGTTGTAGTTAGACTATTTATTTCGTTGGGTTTTGCTTAAATTTGGAAATTTAAAATGCCTATGAAATGTTGGAAAAAAAGTTTGGAAATTATGAAAATATTATATCAATATGTGATTGTTGGCTAGCCTAGTTCCATGATAGGCGCTATCACGACCAACTTAGGATTTGAGGCTGTGACACTACACAATATGGCTAACAACATAACAACTACAATAAGGAAGTAAAGACAACAAATAACAACGGAACTCCATAATAAGACACAGAATGATGGATGGGAACACAACCCAAATCCGAAAACCACAATATAGTAAGGGCAAGTAGTAACTCAGCACTGCAATAGTTTCCACATCAGGCCTTAGCCAACAACCCCAATTAATTAGTCAAACCCTTCAAGTGTAAACTTCCGCCTGTAAGTTTTTATATTGAAATCTTTAGAATATAATTCTTTCCAATAGGAAATTCTTTTGAAATATACTTCCGTCGAATATAAACTTTTCAAATAAATATCCTTCAAACATAGTTCTTTCAAGATAATTACTTTTCAAATATAAACTTTCCAGATAAATGTTCTTCGAATATAGTTCTTTCATGGTAAATGCCTTTCAAATATACTTTTCAAACAAATGTCTTTCAAACATAGTTTCTTCAAGATAAATATTTTTCAAATATACTTTCAAATAAATATTCTTCAACATAGTTTCTTCAAGATAAATACTTTTCAAATACAAATTTTCTAGTAAATATCCTTCGAGTATAGGTCACCCCGTGATACCTAAGCATAGAAGATTAACAGCTCCGAACACAGATATATCAACAGGGGAATCTACCGGGATCCCGTCCCGTAGTCCCGAATTTATTATACAATACACGGGGATATACCGGGATCCCGTCCTGCAGTCCCAACTTTATTATGCAATACAGGGTGATCTCCCGGAATACGTCCATAATCCCAAAATAAATATGCAGTGCTGGAGGGTCTCCCTGAATATGTTTGTAGTCCCAAAATAAATATGGAGTGCAGGGGGATCTCCCGAAATATGGTTCCGTAGTCCTAATTTAAATATGCAGTGCAACCAACAGAGATAACAACTATAGCACGACAGAAACCTCATAAATCACCACAACAAGCACAAAAGCAACAATGATAGTAATGTAAAGTACGACGAGTAAATCAACTCAAGAACTTTAAATCACAAAGAAAGGTAGAACTCATTCACAAGGAATAAACACAGTAAAGAATGTTAGGCGCAAGGAGAAAAGCTTAACGAGAGAAAACAAAACAAAATGTAGCAACGGTTTCCACAATATTCAGGTCAACAATAAGAAGCCAACACGAGTCAAATAGTTCCAAATAGAGGCAAGTGAACTGAGATGTAGGTTATTTAATCTCCTTTTTAGGTTGAGAAATTTTGAGGAATATTCAACAATTCAAGTAAGGGTAAGCAGCAAAAGACAATCATAACTCCAATCAAGACTAAACAATTATAGGACGAGATAATAATAATTTCAATTAAGGATAAGCAGTTATAAAAATATAGCATGACGGTAGAAGAGGTAAAACCTTCGGTTAAGTAAAATCATTGTCAAGTAGACGGTACACGTGAATCCTAAAGAAATTATCTCTAATCAAATCACGTATAGGTAAAACGATCAAATAAGAACTCAAACATATCAAGAACAACTTCATACTCGGTGAATATAAGGACCTAAGAACCCTAAAAGGCAAACTTCCCACAAATAAGTCCGGGAGCGCACTTGTCACCTCGCGTACATGGACTACAATCAACATAGAAGACTCAGATACTAAAGGGTTACACAAGGTTAGGGAAGATGCTTACCTCAAAGACGACAACCCGATACTCTAAAATGAACTCTCGTATGAAAAGACCTGCGGGCGGTTCAAATCCAACTAAAATAATTCAATGCACAAATAAAACACATAAGAAACTATTCCGAATCATAAAGTCTAAATCTTTAACAAAATGAAAAAGTACTAAAATCCGACCCTCAGGCATGCATCTCGGAACCCGAAATTTTTTTACAAAATCTAAAGACCCATTCCAATATGAGTTCACCCATACTATAACGACCCAACTGGTCGTTCCGAGAGTTTAGCCCCGCTTTCCCCATATTTGCTTCATTTCGTGTTGTTTATCTCATTTGTGTTGCATCGGGTTGGTTGGCTCGGGTTCGGAGTGGTTCTGGAGAGAAATAAGACACTTAGTCTCTTAAGTTGGGAGAATAGTTGGAAAAGTCAACCGGAAAATGACTTATAGGTAAATGATCTCGGAATGTGGTTTTGATGGCTCGGATAGCTTCGTTAGGCGATTTGGGACTTAGGAGTGTGTTCGGAGGTCCGGAGTAGAATTAGGCTTGAATTAGCGAAACTGGATTTTTGGCGATTTTCGGTCGGCAGTGGAAAATTAAATATCGGGGTCGGAATGAAATTTTTAAAGTTGGAACAGGTTCATAGTGTCAATTTGGAAGTGTGTGCAAATTTTCGGGTCATTCGATCATGGTTTGGGTGATTTCGACATCGTTGGCGAAATTTGGATGTTTCTAAGTTCTTAGGCTTGAATCCGAGGTTGATTTGGTGTTTTGGCATTGTTTTCAGTGCTTCGAAGGCTCGACTAAGTTTGAATGAGTTTATGGGATGTGATGGCATGTTTGGTTGAGGTACCGAGGGCCTCAGGTGTGTTTCAAGTGGTTAACGGACCAATTCTTGGACTTGGAAGTGGCAAATGTTTGCTGGTGTGAGCCTTTCTGGTTTTCTTATATGCGACCGTTTGGTCTTGTTCGCGATCGCCTAGGCTTAATTGGGCAGAGGGAAAATTTGTTCTATGCGATCGCATGAGTGAGGTTCGCTATCGCGTAAGTTCGTGAAGTGAAGAAACACGAACGCGTGGCCAGGTTCGTGTTCGCGGAGAGGAAAGGGGCCGAGTCAAGGCTGAGGCGTTTGTGCTTCGCAGTTGCGTGAAAGAGCATGTGATCGAGTGGGGTTGAGTGGCATTGAATCGCGATCGCATGGGCTTGTCTGCGATCACGTCTTCGCGATCGCGTGGGAATTTCTGCGATCGCAATGAGTAAAATACCTGGGCAGACTGTTTCAAGTTCAAAAACGAGGGTTTTAGGCCATAACTCCATAATTCATTAGAGAGCTTGGGAGAAGACGAAATTAGAGGATATTTTCAGTAGAGTGATTGGGGTAAGTGTTCTTCACTCATATTTGGTTTAGTTCCACGATTTAGTCTTGAATTTCATCATTTAATTTGGGAAATTGAGGTGAAAATTTGGGAGAAATGGGAGAAAAACTTGAGAAATTTATTTGGGGATGTGAATGGCTATTTGATGTCGGATTTCGATGAATTTGATATGATTAGACTCGCGAGTGAATAAGGATTCCAGTTTTATGACATTTATCGAATTTCGAGACGTGGGCCCAGGGCCGGGTTTGTCTAATTTTGGGATTTTTCAGTAAATTTAATAACTTTCGCATGGATTTTGTTATATTAGCATATATTGATGATATGGTACTAATTTTGGTAGATTCGGAGCGAGTGGAGGCTGAGTCAAGAGGAAAAGGCATTGCGAGTTAGGATTTTTGGTCGGTTCGAGGTAAGTAATGATTGTAAATCTAGACGTGAGGGTATGAAACTCCGGTATTTCGTATTCTTTTGATAAATAAGGGGAAGCACATGCTAGGTGACGGGCGTGTGGGTGTGCACCGGTAGGGATTGTGACTTTGTCCGTCCTGCAGCGACTATTAAGCCGCTAATATATATATATTAATATATATGGATCGGGCTGCACGCCGCAGTGATATAGCGCTTGGGCTGTAGGAGCCCCTCCAGAGTTTGTACACCCGGAGTGAGCGTAGTCGACTATTTATGGATCGGGCTGCACACCGCAGCGGTTATTATATTGTACCTATTGAGTTTGAGTATTGAGTGTGAGTGCTGATTGACGAGAGTAGAGTCGCGAGTGACTGAAATGCGTGCTCTAGAGGCTTAACTGTGAGTGATACTGTGCCTGAGGGGTTTATTTGTTATAAAACTACTGTTTTCACTCTTCTTTACATTTAGCCTCTAAATGATAATGTTGAACAAATGTTTTATATGAGATTTTAGACGGGAAAACTTAAGTTTTTATGAAACTTTCGGAACATAGATTCCTGACTTGTTTATTTATTTCCACTGTTGTTTATTATATTAATTTTCATGATTTTAAAAGCTCGTCACTGCACTAAAGTCTATATTTATAATTGTTGCATACTGAGTTGGCGTCCTCACATTACTCCCTGCACCTTGTGTGGGGATTCAGGTACTGGGACTGAGCGATAACTGATTTACTCTCTCTTTGGAGCTTTGTTCGGAGATTTTGGGGTAGTTGTTTGGCGTCTGCAGCATGCCCTTCTGCTCCCTATTATGTCATTTTATCTATTTCCCAGACTTAATTGTAGTAATGAAAATGTATCAGATTGTATTACTTCTTAGATGCTCATGACGGTTGACTCCAGGTGTTGGGGATGTGTTTCGATATTTTGGCCACTTTTTTTATTGTTTTGAAATGCTAAAAAGCGGAAATTATTATGAAATATCGGATAAATTGTGTATTAAATGGAAATCCTTTATGTTATTCTCAGTAAATTGGCTAGCCTAGTATAACAATAGGCGCCATCACGACCAGTTTAGATTTGGGGTCGTGACAAGTTGGTATCAGAGCCTAGGTTACGTATGACTCACCGGTCATAAGCAGGTTTAGTAGATGTATTGGTAAAAAAGAGTTTCACACGTAAGCCAGCTTTTGACAACTCAGCCAGTCACATGGACACAGGAAAACGCGACAGCTGGATGTGATTCTTTGAAGAGGTACAAGACAAAGAGGCACGATTAAGTAAACCCTCGGGCTTATCAGCCATGGGAAACTCAACTTGATCAAAACATGGGAGAGGCACGGTCAGAATGAATCTAGACAAATCTACGGGCACATTCAAAGACCCACAATTGATTACTCGAACGTTATGTAACCGTACCCCAATTACCATTATACTTTGTAACGCCTCATCAATGTCATAATTAGTTATTAATGAGAAACCATAGCAAGAGTTGTACGTTATAGGAATCTCCTATATAAGGGAGGGGAATACAGCTTGTAAAGGCAACTGATTCTCGAATATAATTGACTTTGCTTTTCTATATTTCTGCAAATTGTCTGTTATTCATTTTTCTCTATTTTCTTGATTATCAGTAACCCGTGTTCATCTTAAAATAGCTTTAGTCAAAGGGTCAAAGTCTTTGGTTAAACAAAGTGATTCCGTTACCGGGAATCTGATAATCTTTGTTTGCTTTTTAAGTGATATCCTCTGAACTATGTCAAATTCCGATGACAACAACCAGCAAAGGAGTGGAACCCCAATTCCATCGCCTTCAGGAACCCCACGTGGTTCAAGGGAACAATCCCCAGAAAGATCCAAGAACAACAATGGTGATAATGATCAAACTATGGAACAAGATCGTGTAAAGCAAATGATTGCAGAGTATGTGAGCCAAGCTTTGCAAGAATTTGCGAGAGGATTACCGGCAGCGTTACCTACACCGCCGACGCCACCCCCCAATAACACCATCACCATGGAAAATCCTCAATCTGGGTTGGCAAACTCAGGAAGAGGAGATACTCCTAATGAATCTCTCGAAACGAGACCAGGTATATCTAATAACTTAGAATTACAAAATTTACTGCTAACCATGCGGAATCAGATGAAGAAGAAGAACGATCGCATCGAACAAATTCCTGGAGTACCACCTATCATCAAAGGCATTGATGTTGATAGGTATTCTCAACAACCTTGGAAGCCAAGTGCGGCACCCTTGCCTATACCCAAGAATTTAAAATGCCTGATGTTTCCAAATATGATGGAACAACTGACCCACGTGACCATGTGACTGCTTTCACTACTGGGGTAAAAGGCAACGACTTAACAAAACAAGAGATTGAATCAGTCTTTGTAAAAAAATTTGGGGAAACACTTACCAAAGGGGCCCTAACCTGGTATTCTCTTCTCCCTGAAAATTCTATTGACTCTTTTGCTGAGCTTGCAGATTCGTTTATAAAAGCACACTCTGGTGCACAAAAAGTTGAGAAGAGAATGGAAGACATATTCAAAATAAAACAAGGAGACACGGAACTACTCCGTGAGTTTGTAGACAGGTTTCAACGAGAAAAAATGCAGTTACCCAGGGTGGCTGATAATTGGGCAGCCATGGCATTTTCAAGCAACCTAAATGATAAAATCTCAGAAGCCACGAGATGACTTAAGTAAAATCTAAGAGAATTCCCCTCTACAACATGGAACGAGGTATATAACAAGTATAGTACTAAACTCAGAATAGAAGAAGATATCATTGCTCGTTCGAGAGATGAAGATCATTCCAGATCCAGACGTCCTGAATCAGATAGAAGATCAGGTAAAAATAGGTACAATCCTTACTTAGGACCGTCGGGATGCGATATTCGCCCCAGGCTTGAAAACACTTGGTCAGACTATAGACCACACGGAAGAGACGTAGTCTTATCCTCGTCTAGATCCAGAAAAGATCGAGATGAACGACCTAGAGGTAATACTTAAATTGGGATCATACCTTTAATGTAAGTACTATTGAACTTGTCTCAATATTGAGGAACATGGGATACAAGGTTAAGTGGCCCAAAAAGATGCGGTCAAATCCAAGTAGAAGGAACCCATATCATTGGTGTGAATTCCACAACGATTATGGGCACAAAACTACGAGTTGCATATTTTTACAAGGTGAAGTAGAAAATTTATTGAAACAGGGTTATTTAACAGAGTTGTTTAGTGATAAAGGTAAACAGGCATATATGAGAAACAGGCAGGAGCCCCCAAAGCCTCTTTCTCCAAAATGAACCGTCAACGTGATACACGGAGGTGAAGAAGTAAACAGAGTGATCTGCAAAAACAACCACAAAGTTCACAATTACACATGGGAAACGGGCTTGAGAAAATATGGAAGAAGATGATATAACCTTAGATGATGCAGATATCGGTGGATTAACGCTTCCGCACAATGATGCTCTGGTAATATCTTTACTTATTCATGACACTAACGTAAAAAGAATGTTGATTGATCCAGAAAGTTTAGTCAATATAATTTTTTTAAGAGTCGTGGAAGAAATGCTACTGGGGAATCAAGTAATCCTAAGGGCACGAGCCATATCAGGGTTTGATAACTCTACGATTATAACAAAAGGAGAAATTGAGCTTAGCACTTATGCTGAGGGGACAAGTTCCAAGTCATCGATACTGACATGGCTTATAACGTCATCGTGGGAAGGCCATGGATCCACGACATGAAAGTGATACCCTCCACGTTGCATCAGGTAATAACATTCCCCTCTGAATGGGGGATTCAGCAAATCAAAGGCGATCAACAGACCGCAAGAAATATAAACTTTGTGGTACACTAAAACAGGAAAATAGAGGTGGAGAATTACGAGATAGGGGAATCTCCCAAGCAGGTAACACCGCCCAAACAGGCATGGAAGAAATTACTACCCAAATAGGTACTGAGGGTATTATTGCTGAAATAGGTATGAAAGAAAATACTTACGAGAAGAAGAATCAAGTTACCACGGAAGGTGTACTATACCACACAGATGCAGATTCCAGACCGGACGTCATTCATGAACCGGAAGAAGATGAGCACATCAAAAAAACTACGGAGGAGCTCGAAGCTATTCCCTTATCTGAACAAAACCCTGAGCAAAAAGTATATATAGGCACGAGGCTAGGCCCCGCTCGAAGAGGTAAGTTAATTGATTATTTAAAGGCTAATGCAGACTACCTTGCGTGGTCCAACTCAGTTATGACAGGCATCCCACCAGAAGTGATGAATCATAAACTGAATGAAGATCTATCATTCGTACCTGTTAAGTAGAAGAAAAGAAAGCAAGGACCATTCAAGAACCAAGTGATCGATGAAGAGGTACATAAACTTTTGAAGATTGGTTCAATACGAGAGGTAACGTACCCTAACTGGTTAGCAAACACCATGGTAGTACCTAAAAAGAATGGCAAGTGGAGAGTATGCGTAGATTATACTGGCTTAAATAAAGCATGCCCCAAACATTCATTCCCATTGCCACATATAGATCAAATGATTGATGCCACAACAGGTTATGAATTATTGAGCTTCTTAGATGCATATTTTGGTAATAATCAGATTAAAATGAATCCCTCAGATGAGGAAAAAACTTCCTTCATCACAAACAGGGGGACTTACTGTTATAAAGTTATGCCTTTTGGCTTGAAAAACACTGGAGCCACCTATCAAAGGTTAGTGACTAAAATGTTCCAAGAACATCTTGGAAAGACGATGGAAGTCTATATTAATGATATGTTGGTAAAATCAACACAAGCACAAGACATTTCAATCATCTCTCTACTGCTTTTGATATTTTACGCAGGTATAATATGAAGCTAAATCCAGATAAATGCGCTTTTAGAGTGCAATCAGGTAAATTTTTGGGTTTCCTTGTATCAAACAGAGGAATAGAGGTAAATCCCGCTAAAATTAAAGCTATAGTGGAAATACCTGATATTTTCACAAATAAAAAAGAAGTTCAAAGACAAACAGGGAGAATAACAGCTTTAGGAAGATTTATTTCTAAGTCTTCCGAAAAAAGTTTTAAATTCTTCGCAGTTCTCATAAAGCATAATCAATTCGAATGGACTGAAGAATGTCAGCAAGCCCTCAAGAATCTGAAGATTTATCTATCGAAACCACCACTGCTTTCAAAGCCAAAAGATGGGGAGAGATTGTACATTTACCTGGCTGACTCAGAAATTGTTGTAAGTGCAGTTTTGATAAGAGAAAAAAAAGGTAAACAATCACCTATCTATTATGTAAGTAAGACTTTGCTAGATGCTGAGACTAGATATCCACATCTGGAAAAGTTAGCCTTAGCTTTAATAATGGTATCTAGAAAATTACGACCATATTTTCAATACCACCCAATAACCGTTGTGACCTCATATCCTTTAAGAAATATTCTGCATAAACAGGAATTGTTAGGAAGATTAGCCAAGTGGGCCATAGAATTAAGTGAGCATGAAATAATCTATCAGCCTAGGACTGCAATTAAGTCTCAAATACTAGCTGATTTTGTTGCTCACTTTAGTAATAGAAATGTGCCTGATGTAGAAAAAGAGTTACAACTCTTTAACGGTGCTAATCCAGGCCTATGGACCCTGTTCGCAGATGGTTCTTCAAATCTAAAAGGTGTCGGCTTAGGCATAGTCTTAATATCACCCACGGGTGAAAAGACACGGCAAGATATCAAGTGTTATCCTATAACTAACAATGAAGCAGAGTACGCCGCTGTTATTGCAGGGCTTGAACTCGCACGGCAGCTCTCAATCGAGCAAATTGTGATCAATAGCGACTCCCATGTGGTAGTAAATCAGATACAGGGAACTTACATCGCTCGAGAGACTAGAATACAACAGTATCTTGAAAAAGCACGAGAGCTCGTGAAACAATTCAAAACATGGAATATAATGCAAATACCTAGAGAGGAAAATGCAGAAGCAGATGCATTAGCTAACCTCACAGCAGTCAAGAAAGTATCGAACAAGGACAATACAATTGTCGTCCAACTATTTCATTCAATAATAGACCGGGATAGGAATGATGTAACTTTCAACAACTTAACCTGGGACTGGAGAAATGAAACTCTTAATTTTTTGCAGAATGGCACTGTACCTGAAGACAGGAAAGCAGCTCAAGCACCTTGCCACAAAGCTGCACTGTACTGCCTTATTCGCAACTCACTTTATCGCAAGATGTTCGGAGGACCCCTAGCTAAATGCCTCGGACCTAACCAAACAGAATTTTTTATGAAAGAAGTCCACGAAGGAGATTTTGGAAATCACTGAGGGGCGAGATCCTTAGTGAAAACCCTAATCAGAGCTGGATACTATTGGCCTAAGATGGAAGAAGAAGTCGAGAACTTCGTATCCAAATATGACAGGTGCCAAAATTTTGCCAATATTATGAATCGACCAGCGGAATTATTGCATCCAATAATATCCCCATGGCCTTTCATGAAATAGGGTATGGACATAGTGGGACCTCTTCCCACAGCTAAAGGACAGGTACAGTTTTTACTCGTGCTAACCGACTATTTTACAAAATGGGTAGAGGCAGTAGTGTTCAAACAAGTGCGAGAAAAGGAAGTTAAAAGGTTCATATGGTAAAACATAATATGTCACTTTGGAATACCAAAGGAAATCATGTGCGATAATGGCCCACAATTCATAGGCTCACAAAATCACAGAATTCTTTGAAAGTTGGCAAATCAAGCGAATCACTTCAACGTCGTACCACCCCGTGATTAATGGTCAAGCTGAGTCAACGAATAAGGTCATCATCAACAATCTAAAGAAGTGGTTGGATAAAGCCGAAGGAAACTGGCTTGATGAGTTACCAGCGGTACTATGGGCATACAGAACAACTTCAAAAATAGCTATGGGAGAAACTTCGTTCGCACTTTTTTATGGCTCAGAAGCCTTAATACCTGTGAGATTGGAGAACCAAGCATAAGGTTCTCAACAGACATAGAGGGAGAAAACGACGACGAACTAAGGACCAACCTGGACCTGCTCGAACCACGGAGAGAAGCATCATTGATATGGATGGCAGCTAAAAAACAAATCATAGAGTGCTATTACAACCGTAAATCTCATCTCAGGTACTTCAAGATTGGGGACTTCGTTCTCAAAAAAGCCATTCAATCAACGAAAGAAGCAGGTGCAATAAAGCTAAATCCAAACTGGGAAGGACCTTACAAAATCTGAGGCATAACTGGGAAAGGCGCCTATAAGTTGGAAACTATGGACGACAGAGTTTTACCAACAAGCTGGAACGCCATCCACCTAAAGAAGTATTACCTCTAAATGAAAAGAATACCCCTTGTCAGGTATCAAACATTCGATTTTATTTTGAACATTTAAAAATTTTACTAACTTTTTTAGATGATAGACATAAAGCTAACCCATCACCAGATGATGATATTAGACCTACAAAGACGCGAGGAAATAACACAATTCCTGGTCTAGTGTTACACTTTCTGATGGATGTGTTAAAGGGTTAAGAAGTCATCATCTAAAAAACTATATACCTTCGAGCCCGGAATGTTTTTCCTTTTCAGGAAAAGGATCGCAATGAAGGTATAATCAAGTGCTCGAGATTTCATTCTTCAAAGCTCAAACACTTGGGGGACTATACAGTAGTGAAGGCTTAGACGAAGAAAGATGACTATCAGAAAGTCAAAAGCTCAAGCCTGAAGACCCATCTACCTAACGAGACAAGTGATACGAGCAGAATCGAAAGAAATCAAAAGAGTCATCAAAATACAAAGCCTAATGCAAAAGGCAAAAACCTTCGAACATGTTCAGGTTGAAAGGCAAAATATTAGTCACGAGAAGAAATGTACATCTTTATACTTATTCAAAGTTGTTATAACAAAAACAATTAAGGGTAAAAGATCATCATCAATGTACTCATTCAAAAAACTGTTCTAAAATAAAACAGTTATGGATGAAAGATCTAAATCCTTGTATTTGTTCAAGAAATTGTTATCAAATAAAAACAGTAACGAATAAGAAAACATTTTCCTCGTACTTATTAGAAAACTGTTTCCAAAACAGTTGCGGGTAAAAAACCCCAATCTTTATAAAAATTGTTACCAGTAAAAAATAGTTGTTTCCTTGTATTAATATCGAAAAACTATTACCTATGAAAAACAATTACGAAATACAAGAGTATATCAAAGCTGTTAAACAAAAACAGTTGCAAACATGAGTTTTAGACGATAACCAAACACATGTAAAATGTCATAGAAGTTCAAACAAAAAACTTTCCTTGGAAACATTCTTAAGCATGTGTAAAATTCGTATCACTCTATTGCATTATCATGAAGTTGAGACGTCTTCTTCATGAAAATTATAAAGGGCCCTCTTTTATAAATTATGCCTATTACAAAAAGGCATATATTTAATATGACACCGTGCCTATTACAAAAAGGTACGAGTAGTCTAAAGCATTCTACATGCAAAACTTATAGGTAAAACTAAAACCTCGAAAAATGAAGCATGCAAAAGACTTAAAGAGTGAAACAGAAAGTCAAGAAAAGTCGTACTAACATTAATATATTAAAGTGGCTAAAACTGAGTATTAACTTATACTTAGCCGTATAATTTTTTTTATATAAATTGTGGTGCCCCTAAGTTGTCATTTGGGGACTTTAAAGAAATCCGAATTTACCCCCGATGGGACTAGGGGTAACCACCAATTAATACAAAGAAAAAAAAAAGGGGGATGAACCAACTAAATTTCTTGAAGAGAGGGGTTGACTTCACTGGCAGAAGGAGCGGGAGAAACTAGGGATGAAGAGGTATGAGCGACTGGAATCTCACCATCAGGTGAAGAAAGGTTATGAGCTTGTTGAGCCTTCTCCATGGCTTCCTTAGTTTTAGCTATTTCAGCACTAAGTTCGAAACCCTCTTGACTCATTTCCATCAATGTGTCAAGGCGAGAATTCATGTACGCCCAGATAACATCGACAACAGCCACCTCTTCAAGATCTTCATAATCCTTTGCCCATAGTTGAAGCTCATCTCTCAATCCGTCCTTCTCCGCTTCCGCAGCTTCATGGGTGGCCCTTAACGGTACAATCGATTACTCTAGATTTTGAGCTTTTTCTAAAGCCTTAGAAAGGTCCCCTTGAGCACGAGTGAGTGATTGCACGAGCTCGCCTGAGTATTCCTCCTTCTTCCCCAACAAGTTTTTTAAGTCTCTAATCTCCTCTGAGGCACGAGACAGCTGCTCAGCGAACGAAGACTCCTAAACGCTCTTGTCTTTATCAGCCTGACTGGAAGAAGCCTTCTCTACTGCCAGTTCTGCTGCCATGAGTCTCATCTGCCGCTTCAAGGGATTCCTTTCCTCTTCTAAAGCATCCATGTCAATCCTTAGGCTATCATACTGTGCTTTCCAATTATCAGCATCGGCCTGCAACTCTTTTGTCTCTTGTTCCGTGTTTGAAATCCTCTTCATAAACTCCATGCCTATAAGGTTAATATACAAGAAATAAACAGTCAGATATGGTAAATTTCATATACGAAAATGAAAGAGGATAACTTGCATCATACCTTCAAAGAAGTATGCACGACCTCATTGGCCCATGTAAGAGCACCGTCGCTGGCTAACTTGGCTTTCTCAGAGGGACCTATCAAAGGCTTGAGCCACACTTCGGGCTCACCCGTTTTCTTGAAAGAATTCCCCTCAGCTGGAACCTCTATTACCACCTGCCGCATCTCTCTACTGGAAGACCTTACTTCCCTAACGGAAGGCATGGAAGTAGGAAGAGATGAAACAGCAACAGGCACGGAGGGTTGAGGAGCTGGAGAAGCCACGGGCAAATCAGCAGGCACGGAGGGTTGAAAAGTTGATGAAATTACGGGCAAAGCAACAACAGAAGCCGAAATAGCCAAAGGAACAGATGAGACAGCTTCTCTCAAAGAAGTAGGAAAGACAACAGCCAAAGGAACATCGTCAGGAGCAAGGTCAACACCCTCATGAATAGGGGAGTGTGAAGCAACATCAAGGACAGAGGGCTCAACCACAGACACAGAAGGCAAGGTCAAGGGTATAAACTCATCATCTGAAACCACCCTCCTTCTCCATGGCATGTGTACTAAAGCACCTTCTTATTCTTCTTCTACGGAATGAGACTCACCGATCTTCCTCTTCGAGGAAGATGAACTGACAAGAATTTCTTGGGCCTGAGCCAAAGACATCTTTGGGATAGATGAGGCAGACACCCGACGAGCAGAGAACCCTATTAAAAGGTAAAAAGTTAAACGACAAAGAAAGAAGAGACTCGAGTAAGGAAAGAATCAAGAACAAGAGCTTCACTTACCGTGGGTCTTTACATGCCAACCATAACTCCCAGCGAGGTACTTCCAAGATCTCTATTCTAAAGGAGCAACGGACAATAATTTTTCTACCCAATCACGAATACCGGAGATACTCTCAACAGTATTCATGATTGCTGAGAGAAGAAGAAACAGATATGGTGTTAATAAAATATCTCAAGTCAAAACAAAGAAAATTAAATAAATGTGAGCTAAATCATACTCACGTGCGCGATTCCACTTCTCATGGAAGGGAAGATTTTATTCACCCACTAAACCAACAGCGGGTACAACAACATACCGGAGGTACCAACCCTTATCCTTATCATCTCCAGGGGTTACCAGCACTCTTTTGCTTCTAGCAATCCTAGTAAAAACCCCTTCACGAAATAAGGTAGGAGAGTAGAGATGAATAAGATGGTTGAAAGTAAAAGGAATCGAGGCTAAAAAAGTCAAACTCCTAAGACATGCGACAACTCGCCACACAAGCGGACCGACTTGTCCTAAGCACATATTGAAAAACTGACAAAATTCAATTATGACTGGATCAATGGGGGATCTAAACCCTAGAGTGAAAGGGTACGTATAAACAAAAGAATATCCCATCTTGTAAGACATAATTCTTTGATTATTATTTGGAATATAGACAGGGAAATCAGGCCTCCAAAAGCACTCCCTATGAACAAGGGAAATCTGACCCTCAGTTATAAGGGTTGAATACCTTTCGACACTTCCAAGAGAAGAAGATTGGTCTACAAGAACTTGACTATCCGTAGCAAAAACAAACTCAACAGGGACAATTTCATCAACTCCAGGTTCACGACGACATTCACCTCTACCTCTAGACAAAGACCGAGAAACCCTAAACCTCAGAGAAACTAGAGATCTAGTGGAAGGAGAAGGAACTATCTAAGAAGAAGAGGAGCCCCTCGAAGGAGTGGATCATAAACTTCTAAGTCTACCACCCCTCCAACTCCTAGTCGGAGTAGAAGATGGCGTTAAAACTATTACTCCCTGAGGTTGGTTTGAAGAAGACATGTTTACAAAGGCAAGAAGAAAGTTCTTTACAAAAGACAAAGTTAGAAAAGTGTTTCATGGAAGCAAACAAAAGAAGAAAGGTATTTATACTTAAGGACAACCATCAAACATGGGAAAAAAGAAAAATAATGATGAAAAGTCATAATTGAAGATGTCACTTAGGGACTGGCACAGCCGCAAAAAGCCCTAAAAGGTGTCGAGTAAATGCAGAACCAATCCGAAAAGACACGTGGTATGAGCATTAAATGAAAGTGAAAAATGACGCCTATGGTGCAGAGAAGGATACAATGATTCGGGGAAAAGCGGCGGCAAGATATTACCGCCATAAATGAATATCCACTTACCAAACATTAATCGTTAAATATATGGTAAGTGGGGGGAGTATTTGTATTGGTAAAAAAGAGTTTCACACGTAAGCCAACTTTTGAATACTCAGCCAGTCACGTGGACACAGGAAAACACGACAGCTGGATGTGATTCTTTGAAGGGGTACGAAACAAAGAGGCACGATTCAGTAAACCCTCGAGCTTATCAGCCACGGGAAACTCAATCCGATCAAAACATGGGAGAGGCACGATCAGAATGAATCTAGACAAAGCTACGGGCAGATTCAAAGACCCACAATTGATTACTCGAACGTTATGTAACCGTACCCCAATTACCGTTATCCTTTGTAACGCCTCATTAATGTCATAATTAGTCATTAATGAGCAACCATAGCAAGAGTTGTACGTTATAGGAATCTCCTATATAAGGGAGGGGAATACATCTTGTAAAGGCATCTGATTCTCGAATATAATTGACTTCGCTTTTCTATATTTCTGGAATATTGTCTGTTATTCATTTTTCTCTATTTCCTTGATTATTAGTAACCCGTGTTCATCTTAAAAATAGCTTTAGTCAAAGGGTCTAATTCTTTGGTTAAACAGTAGAGTCTGGCGGATCGGTACGGCGATGTCTGTATTTATCTTCGAGAGGCAGCAGAACCCTTAAGAAACATCTCGCATTTCTTGAATTCTTGTCGTGCGAATATATTGATTCTGGAAACTAAACTTCTATTGTTTCATTCTCTCACAAATGGTGAGGAAACGCGCCACCAGGCAGGATGATCAGCCACCAGCTAGCTAGACCCGCGAGGGATCGAAGCCGCGGTCGAGGCCGTGGTAAATGTAGGGGTGCAGGCCGTGCAGCAGCCGGAGCAGTACCCATAGACCCACCTATTGTTGTGGACTAGGTCCCCACCGTAGATGTTCCAGCGAGACCGGCCCAAGCACCAGCCGTGCCTATTGTTATTTCGGGTCTTCAGGAGACCTTGGCCCAAGTTTTGATCGTGTGCACCAGTCTCGCACAGGTGGTCGATGTTACTTCTATAGCTGCTACTTCTCACGCCGGGGGAGACACTCAGACTCTAGCTGCCCGTATACATGAGCAGCTTATTCACGGACTTTAGACACCAGAGGTAGCTCCAGCCCAACCGGTTGCACCAGCTTAGGATTTTGTGGTTCTAGTTATGGTTGACGACGAGCAGATCAGGTTGGAGATATTTGGTAGACTTCAGCCTCTTACTTTCAGTGGTGTTGAGGGAGGGGATGCCCAGGGTTTCTTAGACAAGTGTCACAGGATGATTCATACAATAGGGATATTGGAGACCAGTGGGGTCTCGTTTACTACTTTCTAGTTCTTAGGAGCTGCATATACTTGGTGGGAGTCATATGAGATGCATAGCCCATTGGTTCAGCGCCCCTTACTTGGCAGCAGTTTTCCACTCTCTTCTTAGAGAAGTATGTTTCATAGTCTCGCAGAGAGGAGCTGTGCAGGCAGTTTGAGAAGCCGCGTCAGGGTGATTTGACGGTGGTGCAGTACGAGATGAGATTGTCATATCTTGCTTGTCATGCTATTTGGTTGGTCCCTATAGATAGAGACAGGATCAGGAGGTTCGTGGATGGCCTCACATATCAGCTTCGTATTCTGATGACTAGAGAGAGGGTATCGGGTGCTACCTTTGAGCAGGTTGTTGATATTGCCCAAGATATTGAGTCAGTTCGGCGCCAGGAGAGAGATGAGAGGGAGGCCAAGAGGCCTCAAGGATCTGGTAGTTTTGGTGGTGTTCCTTCAAGAGGATAGTTTCAGCACGGCAGAGGTCGTCCATTTAGGCAGGCTCAGCCAGGTCGATCAGGTTATCGTGGTGGATCAGTTGGTCATTGTCCTCACAGTTATCATCAGGGGCACCCGTCATTCAGTGCCCTTCCAGCCCAGAGTTCGTCACGTGCACCATCGGTACAAGGTTCATCTATGCCTGGTCCTTCTAGTAGTTATCTGGGTGCTAGGGCTTCCCTTCAGCCCCTATCTCCAGCACCGGGGAGTTGTTACGAGTGTGGAGAGTTTGAAAATATTAGGAGTCAGTTTCCTTGTTTTCTTGGGGGTCCATCTCAGCAGAGGAGTCAGCCCTCGACATAAGCTCCAGTAACTTCACCTCCCGCCCAGGCAGTGAGGGGTAGGTGTCAGGCAGCTAGAGGCCGCCCTAGAAGGGGAGGTCAATCCGGTGGAGGTCAGGCCCGTTTTTATGCACTTCCAGCTAGACCAGATGCTATGGCATCAGATGCAGTTATTATAAGTATTGTTTCAGTTTGTCACCGAGATGCTTCGGTCTTATTTGATCCTGGTTCCACATATTCCTATGTTTCATCATATTTTTCCCATTTTCTAGATGTGCCTCGCGAGTTCTTAGTTACATCTGTTCATGTGTCGACCCCGGTGGGTGATACTATTATTGTGGACTGTGTGTATCGGTCCTATGTGACATCTATTAGGGGGTCTGGAGACCCGAGTGGATCTGCTATTTCTTAGCATGGTTGACTTTGATGTGATATTGGGCATGGATTTGCTATATCCATGCCATGTTGTTCTTGATTGTCACGCTAAGACCGCGACCTTAGTGATGCCAGGATATCCGAGAGTCGAGTGGAGGGGTTCTATTGAAGGCTCAGTTTATGCTGGAGAAGGGGTGTTTATCATATTTGGCTTTTGTGAGACATGTCAATGCTGAGACTCCCACTATTGATTATGTTCATGTGGTCCGTGATTTTTCGATGTGTTCCCTGCAGACCTGCCGAGCATGCCGCCTGACAGGGACATTGATTTTGGTATTGATTTGGTTCCAGGAACTCAGCCTATTTCTACTCCACCGTATCGTATGGTACCGGTGGAATTGAAGGAATTGAAATAGCGACTTTAGGAACTCCTAGATAAAGGGTTCAGCCTAGTGTTTCACCATGAGGCGCACCGGTGTTATTTGTGAAGAAGAAGGATGGTTCCATGAGGATGTGTATTGACTACATGCAGTTGAACAAGGTTACAGTCAAGAATAAGTATCATTTGCCTCGCATTGATGATTTGTTTGACCGGCTTCAGGGAGCTAGAATGTTCTCTAAGATTGACTTGAGATCCAGGTATCATCAGCTGAAGATCTGGGATTCAGATATTCCCAAGACTGCTTTCAGGACTCGTTATGGCCACAATGAGTTTTTGGTGATGTATTTTGGGCTGACCAATGCCCCAACAGCGTTCATGCATCTGATGAACAATGTATTTCAGCCATATTTGGATTATTTTGTTATTGTGTTCATTGGTGACTTCCTGGTGTATTCTCATAGCCAGGAGGAGCACGCTCAGCATTTGAGGGTCGTATATCAGAGATTGAGGGAGGAGAAGCTTTATGAATAGTTCTCCAAGTGCGAGTTTTGGCTTGGATCAATAGCTTTCTTGGGGCACGTGGTGTCCAGTAAGGGTATTCGGGTTGATCCGAAGAACATAGAGGCGGTGTAGAGTTGGCCCAGACCGTCCTCAGCTACAGATATTAGGAGCTTCCTTGGTTTGGCGGGATTTTACCGTCACTTTGTGGAGGGGTTTTCTTCTATTGTTTCACCCTTTACCAAAGTGACCCATAAGGGTGCTCAGTTCAGGTGGTCGGACAAGTGTGAGGAGAGCTTTCAGAAGCTCAAGGCGGCTTTGACCTCAGCTGCAATGTTAGTATTACCATCAGCTTCAGGTTCTTATACGTGTATTATGATGCCTCGAGGATAGGCATTGGTTGTGTATTGATGCATAAGGGTAGAGTGATTTCCTACGCCTCGCGCCAGTTGAAGACTCATGAGATGAATTATCCGGTGCATGATCTCAAGCTAGCAACCATTGTTCACGCCTTGAAGATTTGGCATCATTATTTGTATGGGATTCATTATGAGATTTTTACTGATCACCGTAGCCTGCAGAATTTTTTTAAGCAGAAGGATCTGAATTTGCGTCATAGGAGATGGTTGGATCTTCTCAAGGAAATTGATATCACGATTCTATACCATCCGGGGAAGGCCAATGTAGTGGCCGATGCCTTGAGTCGTAGAGAAAAGAGTTTAGGGAGTCTAGCATATCTTCCAGTAGCAGAGAAAGCATTAGCACTTGATGTTCAGGCCTTAGCGGGCCAGTTGGTGAGGTTGGACTTATCAGAGCCCCCCCTCCCCCGGGTATTGGCTTGTGTAGCCTCCAGATCTTCTCTTTATGACCGCATCAGAGAGCGCCAGTATGATGACCCACACTTGCTTGTTCTTCAGGATAGGGTCCGTCGAGGAGATGTCAGGGATGTAGTTATTGGTGATGACAGTGTGATGAGGATGCAAGGCCGGATATGTGTGCCTAATATGGATGGGCTTCGGGATTTTATTCTTCATGAGGCCCACATCTCGCGGTATTCCATCCATCGGGTGCCGCAAAGATGTATCAGGATCTGAGACAACATTATTGGTGGAGGCGGATGAAGAAGGACATTGTTGGATTTTTAGCTCGGTGTCTCAACTATCAGCAGGTCAAGTATGAGCACCAGAGACCAGGTGGATTACATCAGAGGTTGGATATTCCGGAGTGGAAGTGGTAGCGGATCACCATGGACTTTGTAGTTAGGCTCCCACGGACTTCGAGGAAGTTCGATGCTATTTGGGATATTGTGGACCGGTTGACCAAGTCCGCGCACTTCATTCCTGTTGGTACTACTTATACTTCAGAGCGGTTAGCCGAGATTTATACCCGGGAGATTTCCCAGTTACATGGAGTCCCAGTTTCCATCATTTCTGATAGAGGTACTCAGTTCACTTCGCAGTTTTGGAGGTCTGTTGAGAGAGAGTTGGGTACTCAGGTTGAGTTGAGCACAGCTTTTCATCATCAGATGGACGGGCAATCCTAGCGCAGTATCCAGATACTCTATGACATGTTGCGTGCTTGTGTTATTGATTTTGGGTGTTCATGGGATCAGTTTCTTCCACTCGCGAATTTTGCATATAATAATAGTTATCAGTCGAGTATTCAGATGGCTCCATATTAGGCTTTATACGAGAGGAGGTGTAGATCTCTGGCCGATTGGTTTGAGCCGGGTGAGGCTAGACTCTTGGGTATACATTTGGTATAGGATGCGTTAGATAAGGTGAAGTTGATTCAGGAGCGGCTTCACATGGAGCAGTCTAGACAGAAGAGCTATGCGGACCGGAAGGTCCGGGATGAATCTTTCATGGTTGGGGAGAAGGTTCAGCTGAAGGTGTAACCCATGAAGGGTGTTATGCGGTTTGGGAACAGGGGCAAGTTGAGTCCCCGGTTCATTGGGCCTTTTGAGGCGCTTCAGAGGGTTGAAGAGGTGGCTTATATACTTGCTTTGCCGCACAGCTTATAGAGTTTTCATCTGGTATTTCATGTTTCCATGCTCCGGAAGTATGTTGGTGACCTGTCTCATATTTGGGACTTCAACAGGGTTCAGCTCGAGGGTGTATTGTCTTATGAGATGGAGCTAGTAGCCATTTTGGGTCGTCAAGTCAGAAGGTTGAGGTCTAAGGATATAGCTTCAATGAAGGTGCAGTGGAGAGGGCAGCCGATGGATGAGGCCACCTGGGAGACCGAGCGGGAGATGTGGAGCAGATATCCTCACTTATTTGAGACGCCAGGTACCTTTCTAGACCCGTTCGAGAACGAACATTTGTTTAAGAGGGGAAGAATGTAATGATCCAGATGGTCGGTCCGGGAGTTGAGCCCCATTTTCCCCATCTCTACTTCAGTTTGTGTTGTTTAGATCATTTATGTTGTGTTGGGTTGGTTGGCTCAGGTTTGGAGTGGTCCTGGAGAGAAATGAGACACTTAGTCTCTCAAGTTGGGAGAAAAGTTGGAAAAGCCAACCGAAAGTTGACTTATTGGTACATGATCTCGGAATGCTAATTAGCAAAATTGGATTTTTGGTGATTTCAGATCGGCAGTGGAAAATTATCTATCAGGGTCAGAATGGAATTCCAAAAGTTGGAACATGTTCGTAGTGTCATTTTTGAAGTTTGTGCAAATTTTCGGGTCATTCTGACGTGGTTTGGGTGGTTTCGACATTGTTGGTGAAATTTGGAAATTTCTAAGTTCTTAGGATTGAATCCGAGGTTTATTTGGTGTTTTGGAGTTGTTTTGAGTGGTTCGAAGGCTAGACTAAGTTTGAACGAGGTTATGGGATGTGTTGGCATGTTTGGTTGAGGTCCCGAGGACCTCGGGTGTGTTTCGGGTGGTTAATTGACCAATTCTTGGACTTGGAAGTGGCAGATTTTTGCTGGTGTGAGCCTTTCTGGTTTTCTTATATGTGATCGTGCGGGCTTGTCCGCGATCGCGTAGGCTTAATTGGGCAGAGAGGAATTTCAGTGATGTCGCAGGAGTGAGGGTCGCGATCGTGTCAATGCGTGAAGTGGAGAAATGCGAACAGGTGGCCAGGTTCGCGTTCGCATAGAGGAAAGGGGGTGAATGAAGGTTGAGGCGTTTGTGCTTCGTGGTCGCCTGAAGGAGCTTGCGATCGCGTGGGGTAGGGTGGCATTGAATCGCGATCACGTGGTCTTGTCTGCGATCGCGTAAGGTTGATTTTCGGGCAGTGTTAAGTGTGCTTCGCGATCGCATAGGAATTTCCGTGATCGCAATGAATAAAATACCTGGGCAGACTGTTTTAAGTTCAAAAACAAGGGTTTTAGGCCATAACTCCATAATTCATTAGAGAGCTCGGGAGAAGACAAAATTGGAGGACATTTTCAGTAGAGTGATTGGGGTAAGTGTTCTTCACTCATATTTGGTTTAATTCCATGATTTAGTTTTGAATTTCATCATTTAATTTGGAAAATTGGGGTGAAATTTTGGGAGAAATGGGAGAAAAACTTGAGAAATTCATTTGGGGATTTGAATGGCCATTTGATGTTGGATTTCGATGGATTTGATATGGGTAGACTTGGGAGTGAATAAGGATTTCCAATTTTGTTACTTTTATCGAATTCTGGGACGTGGGCTCGAGGGCCGAGTTTGGCTAATTTCAGGCTTTTTGAGTAATTTTGATAATTTTCGCGTGGGTTTTGTTCTATTAGCATATATTGATGATATGGTACTGATTTTGGTAGATTCGGAGCAAGTGGAGGCCGAGTCAAAAGGCAAAGGCATTGCGAGTTAGGATTTTTGGCCAGTTCGAGGTAAGTAACGATTGTAAATCTAGACCTGAGGGTATGAAACCCTGGTATTTTGTATTGTTTTGATAAATAAGGTGACGCACATGCTAGGTGACAGGCGTGTGGACATGCACCGCTAGGGATTGTGACTTGGCCCGTCCCGTAGCGACGATTAAGTCGCAGTAATATATATATATATATATATATATATATAGATCGGGCTGCACGCCGCAGAGATATATGGAACGGGATGCACGTCGTAGCGATATTGGATCGGGATGCACACCGCAGCGATATTGGATCGGGCTGCATGCCGCAGTGATATAGCTTTTGGGCTGTAGGAGCCCCTCCGGAGTCTGTACAACCCCAGTGAGCGCAGTCGACTATTTATGTATCGGGCTGCACGCTGCAGCGGTTATTATATGGTACCTATTGAGCGTGAGTACTGAGTGTGAGTGCTGATTGACGAGAGGTGAGCCACGAGAGACTGAGAGGCTTGCCCGAGAGGCTTAACTGTGGGTGATATTGTGCCTGAGGGGCTTATTTGTTATGAAACTTCTATTTTCACTCTTTTTTACATTTAGCCTCTAAATTATAATATTGAACTAATATTTTATATGAGATTTCAGACGAGAAAACTGGAGTTTTTATGAATCTTTCGGAACATAGATTCCTGACTTGATTTATTTATTTCCACTGTTGTTTATTCTTATGAATTTACATGATTTTAAAAGCTTGTCATTGCACTCAAGTCTCTATTTATAATTGTTGCTTACTGAGTTGTCGTACTCACCTTACTCCCTGCACCTTGTGTGCAGGTTCAGGTACCGAGACTGAGCGATAACTGATTTACTCTCTCTTTGGAGCTTTGTTCGGAGATTTTGATGTAGCTGTTCGACATCCGCATCATGCCTTTCTCCTTCCTATTCTGTCATTTTACCTATTTCCCTGACTTACTTATAGTAATGAAATTGTATCAGATTGTATCACTTCTTAGATGCTCATGACGGTTGACTCCAGAGGTTGGGGCTGTATTTAGATATTTTGGCCACTTTTTTATTGTTTTTAAATGCTAAAAAGCGGAAATTATTATGAAATATCAAATAATTTGTGTATTAAATGGAAATCCTTTATGTTATTCTCAGTAAATTGGCTAGCCTAGTATCACGATAGGCGCCATCATGGCCAGTTTAAATTTGGGGTCGTGACACATACAAAAATTACCAAATCGCGATACTACTTCGTCCCTCAAATGATGATTTTTCGTTTTAGAAATTTTCTTCAAAACCAACACTTTCCCCAACCAACAACACAAATTTAATGATAGAAATGATGGTAAAATCATGGAATACATTAAATACTAGGTGAAGAACACTTACCCAATCGATTAGCTTGAAAAACTCCAAATATGGCCCCCAAATCCGGAGTCCAAAACTCAAAGTATGAAGAAAGATAGCGAACCTTCGATTTAAAACAATTAGCTAGGACTTCCGCACCTACGACCAACTTAGCCGCATTTGCGCAACTACAGGTGCGCATGGCCAATCGCACCTGTGCTCCACTTCGCTTTTGCGTCTAATGATCCGCTCCTGCGGTGACGCACGTGCGCTGAAATTCTCGGATCTGCGGAGACTGCCTAGAAAAGTTCCACCCGCACTTGCGCCTCCCCAATCACACCTTCGCCCATTGCACCTGCGCCCAAAGTCCGCAGGTGCGATTACACCAGAACTCAGCCCTCTCAAAAACCATGGAAATCATCTGTAACTCGTCGAAGACACACTTGGGTCCTCGGGACCCATCCTAGCATACCAAAAAGTTCCATATGCTATCAAGGACCCGCTCAAGGTCTCAAATCACTACGAAACTACGAATCGCACCATGAATTGAGCTTATGAACTTTTGAATCTTCGAACTTCCAAAACTCGTGTCGAAACCTATTAATTCAACCCGGAATGATGCCAAATTTTGTAGACAAGTCCCAAATGACATCATGGAGCTGTTCCAACTCCCGAAATCGCATTCTGACCCCGATATCCCAAAATTCAACTATTGTCAAACTTCTTCATTTTCCAAACTTCAAATTCTCCAACTTTCACCGAATTGCCCCAGATTACTCTTTGGACCTCCAAATCCAAATCCGGACGCGCGCCTAAGTCGAAAATCACCATATGGAGCTATTGACATTATCCAAAACTTATTCCGGAGCCATTTACAAAAAAAGTCAAATTCCACCGCTTAAGCTTCCAAAACTAGAATCGTTCTTCCAATTCGACTCTGAATCATCCGGTAACTGAATCCAACCATACACGTAGGTTGATATACACAATGTGAATCTGCTCAAGGCCTTATGCCGCCGAACGGAGCTTAAATTCTCAAAATGACCGGCCGGGTTGTTACATTCTTCCCCTCTTAAAACGAACGTTCGTCCTCGAACGTGCCAAGAATCGCCTCGATGACTCCAATTTACTGAATGCACACTTCCATCATATACTCGCGGGTGATCCCACTTCACCCCAATCTACATAAGCCTGACGACACCATATCAACAGCAATTTAGCCTTTCTACCAACAACGATAAGCCTCATACCCCAAATTCTCACCTTTTATTCATTCACAAAAAGACCTGATTCTAAATCCATATCCGGTATCAGTCTCAAAAAAATGCATCAACTCATTCCCACACCCACAAGGTATGACCACACAATATAACACACAACACATAGGCTTATAAAAACACTTCTGATCACAATAGCTGCCCGAAATTGACCTAGCACTAGTAATTAGCCTCATATCTGATAGAACTATGTCTCAAACTTCCACAAAACTGATAATGATGCAAGAAACACGAAGACCTCATAATTAGATACTCGAATCACCAAGCCCCAACTAACACCACCCGGAACACATCCCGCAAGCTGAAACTCAAGAAGCACAGAACGACAATGACTGAACATGAAAAGAGAAACACAAAAGGGAACTACCAAACAAGCCCACATGCATAACTCTCTATCAATACTAACCTACAAAAAAATATAACAAGGAAGAAGTAAAGAATATGAACAAATCACAAGGATCCCATCCTGGTATAACTTCCATCGCGGTACTCAGCGCGGTTCAAACATATCGAATCGTAAGAGATCGCGAGGGCCTCGTCCTCAACTCTAAATCACATATCGAATATATATCATACCAATTAAAATCTCCACTAACTCAGCTCTTCCAATAAGATCACAACACTCACTGAACTCTCACCCCGGTAGAGTATCAAATCATAGCTCGTAACCAAAATACACGGAAAAAAAATCACATCAAGTCTACCATGATGAACAACAAGGACTCACCTCTTGTCTCACCACTCTCAATGATGAATAAAAATAAATGATAGACACGGGCTACCACTCATAGGATCTCCCATCAGGGAAAACACATAAACAGAGTACTAATCATGAAACTCACCCTTAAGTGAAGCAACAATTAAGGGAATTCGTCCCGACAAGCAGAACTGAAACAAACAAAAAAATACGAATGGAGCTCCTCTGTAACAAATCAAAGCATACATGTATAATAACATCTGGCACAACGGCCTCTAGCCTACTATATGAAACACATCAACGGGGCGAGCCTCCCCCTCTTGGGTGCCCTCTACTCGGCCGAAAACCCCGATGTGACACACCTGCCCGATGCCTGGGACAATCTCTCACCATATGGTTGACATCTCCACACTCAAAGAAACCCATCTGCTGACGTAGCCATGGAAAATGTGCGGTATGAGTACTTTGAGACCCATGAACACCTAAAACACTATGCGAAGCCAAAAGTGCAAACTCAACTGGCTGACCCGAAAAACCTCTACCATGTCGTAAACTGCCTCCAAAATAAGGACCAGTAGATCTCTCTAGTCTACTAGGCCTCCTCGCCTCCCTTAACTCTTTCTCTTAGTCTCTTTCTCTTGGTCTCGTCTGTCCTTTCGCTCCCGGTCCCACATGCCTTCTAACTGGCGAGTGATACTTACCACCTGTTGAAACGAGGAATCTGACTCCAACTCTCGAGTCACGTTGAACTGAATATCATGTCTGAGCTCCCAAATGAATCTTTGGACTCGCTCTCTAACCGTAGCGACCAAGGCAGGTGCATATTTGGCCAAATCACTGAATCTGATGGCATACTCAAATACTGACATAGTGCCCTGACGCAACTGCTCAAACTCCGTGCGCCATGCATCCCGAAGGGACTGAGGTACAAATTTTCTCAAAAACATCTCTGAAAACTGAACCCATTTAAATGAAGCTGCATCGGTCTTGCTACCTAACTCATATGCCCGCCGCCACTGATAAACGCGGCTTAAGTTGGAACGTAGTAAGAGAAAACCCATTCGTCTCAATAATATCCATAGTGCGGAGGATGCTATGGCACTCCTCCACCAATCCCTGTGCACTCTCTGAAGCCAAACCGCTGAATGTAGGAGGGTTATATCTCTTGAACCTTGAAAATCTAAGCTGCTTTTCCTCGGATGTTGCTGCTCTAGCCATGAACTGAACTAGAACCATAGGTTGTGTCACCATTGGCACCTGGAACCTGACTAACATGAACTCGCTGCTCTGGAGTATGCGCGGCGGATGTCTGGGATCCTCCCCCGGTCTGTGAAGTAGTTGGTGCAACCGGAATCAACCCCGCCTGAACCAATGTGCCGAACATGCTCAGGAACTGTGCTAAAGTCTCCTGAAGTCCGGGGGTAATAGCAGGCACCTCCGGAACCTGCCCCCAATAGGAACTAATGGCGGCTCCTCAACTGCTGCTTTGGTAGATTCCCTAGCTACGGCACATGCTCCTCGTCGGCCTCTTCCTCTGACCCTAGCGACATCTGCTTGGGGCTAACATCATCAGGAATCGCAGCTCGTGTCCTGACCATTTGTGAGATAATGGAATGATAAATTTCAAACTTCAAGATCAATGAACTTGCATGATAGGAATGAAGGAAATGAAATTATCCTACTAGTTATGTATCCTCTAGAAGATAAGTACAAACGTCTCTGTACCGATCCGCAAAACTATACTAAACTCGCTTATGAATCATAGTATGAACCTAGAGATCTGATACCAACTTGTCACGACTCAATTTCCCCTCCGTTGGGTATCGTGATGTCACCTAGTCTTAAGGACTAGGTAAGCCAAACATTTACTGAATAACAATAACAATAAAGGAAATCTAACAGTCTCGATATAGAAATCTTTACAGAATTTACAGTTTCACCAAAACCGATAGTACAAGTCATAAGCTCTACAGAGTTAACTATAACTTTTAAATACAACTACTTGGAAATGAGTGAAAACAGTTTAATACAAGTAGGAAGGTGACTCCGAAACCTGCGAACGCAGCAGTAGGTTTACCTTGAGTCTCCTCGGCAATGATCCGCACAACTACTAACAGTAAATACCTGCATCCGCACAAAAATGTACGGAAGTGTAGTATGAGCACACCACAATGGTGCCGAGTAAGTATCAAGACTAACCTCGGTGAAGTATTGACGAGGACTAGTCAAGAGACCCACTGGTCTAATAAACTGAACAAGCATAAGCATAGGAATGATGGAACATGACATCTATCTAATGACTACACAATATGGCTAACAACATAACAACTACAATAAGGAAAGAAAGACAACAAATAAAGACGGAACAACATAATAAGACACAGAAGGATGGACGAAAACACAACCCAAATCCGAAAACCACAATATAGTAAGGACAAGTAGTAACTCAGCACTGCAATAGTTTCTACATCATAGCCAACAACCCCAATTAATTAGTCAAATACTTCAAGTATAAACTTCCACTTGTAAATTTTTATATTGAAATCTTTAGAATATAATCCTTTCCAATAGGAAATTCTTTTGAAATATACTTCCTTCGAATATAAACTTTTCAAAGAAATATCCTTCAAACATAGTTCTTTTAAGATAATTACCTTTCAAATATAAACTTTCCAAATAAATGTTCTTCGAACATAGTTTTTTGAAGGTAAATTCCTCTCAAATACACTTATCAAACAAATGTCCTTCAAACATAGTTTCTTCAAGATAAATGCTTTTCAAATACAACTTTCCAAGTAAATATCCTTCAAACATAGTTTCTTCAAGATAAATACTTTTCAAATACAATTTTTCAAGTATAGGTCACCCCGTGACACCTAAGAATAGAATATTAACAGCCCTAAACACAGATATATCAACAGGGGAATCTACCAGGATCCCATCCTGTAGTCCCGAATTTATTTTGCAATACAGGGGATCTCCCAGAATACGTATGTAGCCCCAAAAAAAATATGCAGTGCTGGGGGGATCCCGGAAAACGTCTGCAGTCCCAAAATAAATATAGAGTGCAGTTGGATCTCCCAGAATACGTCTGTAGTCCCAAAATAAATATGCAGTGCAGGGGGATCTCCTGAAATATGGTTTTATAGTCCCAATTTAAATATGCAGCGCAACCTACAGAGATAACAACTATAGCATGATCGAAACCTCGTACATCACCACAACAAGCACAAAAGCAACAATGACAGTAATGCAAAGTACGACGAGTAAATCAACTCAAGAACTTTAAATCACAAAGAACGGTAGAACGCTCTCCTGAAGAGTTAAGATCTTGTTCTACCCAATCTTATATGCAATCTAGAATTCCCTCTCCCGAGTTCAACCCTAGATTCGTAGATAGTAGTCAATTGATGATCAAGCAATTGAATAATTAAGCACAAGATTGAATAAACAAACCAATTAAGATAAACAATAAGAATAATTCAAGCTTCAACTACAACATTCATGTAACACCCAATACTCTAGAACGACTACACTATAAAACTAAGAGAAGAGAAGAAAAACTGAGTAGAATCCTCTGTCCAAAAGTCGTCCCACGAAATTCCTCATCAAAGCTANCGCCAGGCTGCCCCAGGCTGTTTGGCTTGGCGCCTGGCTATCCCCCGGGTGTCCCCTCTCGCGTATTCTTCGACGTATTTGCATCCGTTTAGCCCCGTTTCCATTTCCAATTCACCTACACATAAAATAAACCCTATTAAGCACATACGACGTGTATTTTATCATTAAAGCACATAAAATGCGAGGTATATAATGCTTAAAATCACGAATTCTAGCCACACATCAGCAGGTGCGCATGACCAATCGCACTTGGGCTCCACTCTGCTTCTGCGCCCAATGATCCGCTCCTGCGGCACCGCACATGCGCTCCAATTCTCGTATCTGCGAAGACATCCTAGACTAGTTCCACCCGCACCTGCACCTCCGCCATCGCACCTGCGCCCAAGGTGCGCAGGTGTGATTACACTAGAACTCAGCCCTCTCCAAAACCATGGAAATCATCCGCAACTCATCCGAGACACAACCAGGGCCCTCAGGACCCGGTCCAAGCATACCAACAAGTTCCATATGCTATCACGAACCCGCTCGAGGTCTCAAATCACATCAAATCACGACTAAACTATGAATCGCACCATGAATGGAGCTTATGAACTTTCGAATCTTCCAACTTCTAAAACTCGTGCAAAAACCTATCAATTCAACCCAGAATGACGCAAAATTTTGCAAACAAGTCCCAAATGACATCACGAAGATGATGCAACTCTTGCCGAATTTCCAACTCTCGCCGAAATTCCAACTCTCGCCGAATTTCCCTAGATTACTCTATGGACCTCCAAATCCAAATTCGGACGCGCTCCTAAGTCCAAAATCACCATACATAGATGTTGACGTTATCCAAAACTTATTCCGGAGTCGTTTACACAAAAATTAAATTCCAGTCAAATTCCACCGCATAATCTTCCAAAACGAGAATCCTTCTTCCAATTCGACTATGAATCATCCGATAACTTAATCCAATAATACACTGTTACATCCTGTACCTTCACATTAGGATGTGCGTAGTAAATCCGCATGAGTTCGAAGGATTATGTCTACTAGGAGGTAATGAGGGTTTAAAACATTATTATTATGAGACCTTGTATGTTTACAACCTTGATACCGTCAGATATTCTGTTAGTGTGGTATTTTCTTTTAAATGAAGTATTTTAGTAGAAGTTTTATAATTATAATTTTGGATAGTTACTATTATTACTATCTTCGAATATGATAAATTATACACATAATATAATAATGTTTATGAGATTTTCTTTATTGTAAAGATAGAAATTACTTTCTCATAAGGAAAGAAGGTTATCTTTTTTACCATTTTAAGAGTTAAGCATACGACAATTTTTACTCTTTATATGATATTAGTAAAATTAGAAGTTGAGAAAATATATGTATTTTTACATGGATGTTTTAATGAAATAATAGTGTCTGAAATTATTTTACAGGGTAACACATGACTGTAATAGTACGGTGTATAAAGTATAATAAGAATAAGTGGAATTTTAAGTAATTTGAAATAATTATTAGTTATCCGGGTAATTTGTTAATTACCGGGTAATGAAATATTACCTAATTCAATAATTGATTATAGGGTAAGATTAAAATCCCCACCCCCACCCCCACCCTCACCCCCACATGGCAGCAAGGCCTTGTCCAAATTTATGACTAATTAGTTAAATGGAAAGGTGTCACATTATAAAAGTATATTGGTTAATGCTTATTATAGGAATTAACTTGGTGTAAATTCTTGATTCAAGCTCTGGTGCCTTTAGTGTTCTGTTGGTCCTTTGGCTCGTTTCTTGATAACTAAATAAGGAAAAAAAATAATTTGGTGCTTGTTGTGAGTTGGATGTGTTAAACGAGTTTCTAAACTTAGGTGGAGATGTTATATCAAGAGCTGCCTTTGGTAGCAACATTAAAGAAGGAAGGTCAAAAGGAGCAGCATGAACTAATTTTGGCATCTCCATTCACCTTTTTTCTTTCCGTCGCTATGATTTCTTCCTACGGCTTCAAACAGAAAAGCAAAGTACATCTACAAAAAATTTATATCTTTGATAAGAGGAATAATATAGAAACGAGAAGATGTTGTGCAAAGTGGAATTTCAGACAATAAGATTAGAAGATACAGTATCACATTTCAGAGAGATTGCATACGTGATTTACAATGGTCGGAGCTGTAACGCGAGACTTTGCGATCCTAAGGAAGTACACTGCAATCTTTCTCTAGAATATCATATGGATTTTTTCCTACACCGGGTATGTTAAGGCTAATCCTTCTTTCTTTTGGCATGATCCAAGTAACGATACGTAAACGTAATGTTATTCCATAAGTGGTTCTACTCTTAGAAGTTAAGGATTTCTATGTTATTCATTCCGGTAAAGTGATATTCAAAGCATGTCTAAATATGTCCCTAACTCCTTAATGAGGTATACGATAGAGATGTTAATGTTTATACTATTGTGATACATGCATATTCATTCATTTACCACCGTGCTATGGCCGGTTGGCAAGACATGCATCTTCATTTACCACCGTGCTACGGACGGTCGGGCAGTCATGCATTTACCACCGAACTATGGCCGGTCAGGCAGTTACCACCGGTTGGGTAGTTATGTATCATTATTTACCACCGGTTGGGCAGACATGCATATTCATTTACTATCGAGCTATGGCCGATCGGGCAGTCATGCTTTTACCATCGAGCTACGACCGGTTGTGCAGTTACATATTTACCACCGAGCTATGGTCGGTCAGGCAGTCATGCATTTACCACCGCGCTACGGCCGGTCGGGCAGTTACCAGTGATCAACCTGAATTAGTATTGACTTATTGTTATGTTTTAGTTCTGCCTTATATACTCAGTACATTATTCGTAGTGACGTCCTTTTGATGGGGACGCTGCATTCACTCCTGTAGGTATAGATAAATCAGTTTGACAAGCCCTCACAGTAGACGAGGTTTTCATTCAGCGAAGGATCGTTAAGACTCCACATCATTCGGAGTGCAGCCGAGTCCATAAGTCATCGTGTTAGAGTTTTTCTATAGACTTATGGGTAGGACGGTACCCTATCCCATTTGATATCAAATAATCTTAGAGTCTTTGTAGATAGAGTTTCATTTTTACAGTATGTCAGAGGCCTTGACGACCCATATGTATTCATGTTTTAAGAAAAACAGTTTAGTAAAACAGTGTTTTGCACTTACAATTGTACATTATAAGTTGTGGCCATGTGCGACGATGATAGTTACAAAAGAAATGAGTTCAGCCAACTCGACATATGTATGTTCTAGTTTTGGTCGAATGATCATGAGTTACAGAGTGGTTCGCTCGGGCCAGCACGACACAGGGTGCCAGCCACGCCTCCCCAGGTTCGGGGCATGACAAAGTGGTATCAGAGTGGGTCGTGTCCTAGGGAGTCTACAAAGCGTGACTAGTAGATTCTCACTTATGGGTGTGTTGCGCGCCATATTTATAATTGAGAGGCAATAGGGCATTTAGGAAATGTTACCCTTCTTTTGTTTCGAAATCGTGCCATAGATCTGAGTCGTAAAAAGTCAGTATAAAGTTTCCACCAAATTTTGTATGCACTAGAAGTGCTATCACAATATAGCTTTAAGGCGTAGACGAAATTTTTACTTACGTGGAAGGGATGTTATGGAAGAAACAGAAGATACGATGCAAAATTGAAAGATAAGTAAGATAACAGTGAAGAAGATACGAGATACTCAAGTACAAAAGGTTGTGAATAGTCCAGAGCTCAGATAGAGGTTGGGTTTTAGTTTAATATGCAGAGGAGACCCTAGAGAAAGTTTTGAAAATATCTAAGAGTTAACATTCGAGGCCGAATGTTCTAAAGGGGGGACGGATGTTACATCCTGTACCTACGCATTAGGATGTGCCGTAGTAAATCCACATGAGTTTGAAGGGATTATATCTACTAGGAGGTTATAGAGGATTTAAGACATTATTATTATGAGACCCTGTAAGTTTACAACCTTGATACCGTTAGATATTATATTAGTGTGGTATTTTCTTTTAAGTGAAGTATTTTAGAAAAAGTTTTATAAGTATAGTTTTGGATAGTTACCATTATTACTATCTTCGGATAAATTATGCCCATAATATAAGAAATTTTAAGAGATTTTTTTATTGTAAAGATAGAAATTATTTTCTCATAAGAAAAGAAGGTTATCTTTTTTACCATTTTAAGAATTAAGCGTACGAGAATTTTTACTCTTTAGATTAGGAAATTAGAAGTTGAGAAAATATATGTATTTTTACATGGATGTTTTAATGAAATAATAATGTATGAAATTATTTTACAGGGTACCACATGACTGTAATAGTACGATGTATAAAGTATATTAAAATTAAGTAGAATTTTAAGTAATTTAAAATAATTTTTAATTATGCGGGTAATTGGTTAATTATGGGGTAATGAAATATTACCTTATTAATTAATTGATTATAGGGTAAGATTAAAATCCCCACCCCCACTCCCACCCCCACCCCCACATGGCAGCAAGGCCTTGTCCATAATTATGACTCATTAATTAAATGGAAAGATGTCACATTATAAGAGTATATTGGTTAATGCTTATTATAGGAATTAACTTGGTGTAAGTTCTTGATTCAAGCTCTGGTGCCTCTAGTGTTCTGTTGGTCTTTTGGCTCGTTTCTTGATAACTAAATAAGAGAAAAAATGATTTGGTGCTTATTGTGAGTTGGATGTGTTAAACGAGTTTCTAAACTTAGGTGGAGATGTTATATCAAGAGCTGCCTTTGGTAGCAGTATTGAAGAAGGAAGGTCAAAAGGAGCAGCGCGAACTAATTTTGGCATCTTCATTCACCCTTTTTCTTTCTGTCGCTAAGATTTCTTCCTACGGCTTCAAACAGAAAAGCAAAGTACATCTAAAAAAAAGTTATAGCTTTGATAAGAGGAATAATATAGAAACGAGAAGATGTTATGCGAAGAGGAATTTCAGACAACAAGATTAGACGATACAGTGTCACATTTCAGAGAGATTGCATAAGTGATTTACAATGGTCGGAGCTGTAACGTGAGACTTTGCGATTCTAAGGAAGTACAGTGCAATCTTTCTCTAGAATATCATACGGATTTTTCCCTACTCCAGGTATGTTAAGGCTAATCCTTCTTTCTTTTGGAATGATCCAAGTAACGATACGTAAACGTAATGCTATTCCATAAGTGGTTCTACTCTTAGAAGTTAAGGATGTCTATGTTATTCATTCTGGTAAAGTGATATTCAAAGCATGTCTAAGTATGTCCCTAAGTCCCTGATTCCTTCAATTTGCTCTCAAACCAGCTCAACCCGCATGCAACAATGGAAGAAATGACCAAAATTTCGCGGAGGCACCTATTTATGTTTTTTGCCCAGTTAATCCGCACCTGCAGACAATTCCTCGTACCCGCGGTCCCAGGTGTGCACCTGCGAAATCCCATTAACAGTCCAAACTTCGCACATGCGAGCCCCTTTGGCTTCGCAGGTATGGCCCATGCTTCGCACCTGCGGATTCCTCCTGCCTGGCCTATTTTCGCACCTGCACAAGGACCTTCGCACATGTGTCTCCTATCCGCAGGTGCGGCCATACCAGTAAATTAACAACAGCAGCTATTTGATGCAATTTCCTAAGTTCAAACCTCAACCATCCGAAATCAATCCTGATCCCCTCGGGGCCCCAACCAAACATACCAACACACCTCATAGCATCATTCAAACTTAGTCTACCTTCGAAACACAAAAAACAACACAAAACACCAAAATTACATCAAATTCAAACCTATGAACTTTAAAACTTCTAAATTTCGCCAATGATGCCGAAACCAACCAAAACACATCTAATTGACTTGAAAATTTGCACACATATCCAAAATGACATTACGAAATTGTTCCAACTTCCGAAATTCCATTCCGACCCCGATAGCCTATTTTACACTGCCGACGAAAAATCGCCAAAAACTAACTTTTGCCAATTCAAGCCTAATTCTACATCGGACATCAAAACTTCATTTCGAACACACTCAAAAGTCCCAAATTACCTAACAAAGCTATTCGAGCCATAAAACCCGCATTCCGAGGTCGTTTACCAATTAGTCAACACCCAGTTGACTTTTTCAACTATTAAGCTAATTTAAGAGACTAAGTGTCTCTGCTCTCACCATAACCACTCCGAAACTGAACCAACCGACCCAACACAACATAAATGGGCTAAGCAACATATAATAAGGCAGAAACGGGGGAAATGAGGCTAATCTCACGGAACGACTGGCCGGGTCGTTACATCCTCCCCCTTTTAAACAAATGTTCGTCCTCGAAAGGGTCTACAAATATACCTGGAATCTCGAATAAGTGAGGATATCTACTCCGCATCTCCCGCTCGGTCTCCCAGGTGGCATCCTTCACCGCCAGCCCTCTCCACTGAACCTTCACTGAAGCTATATCCTTAGACCTCATCTTTCTGACCTGACGACCCAAAATAGCCACTGGCTCTACCTCATATGACATATCACCCTCGAGTTGAACCGTGTTGAAGTCTAAAACATGAGACGGGTCACCAACATACTTCTGGAGCATCGAAAAATAGAACACCGGATGAATACTCGATAAGCTGGGAGGCAAGGCAAGTCTATAAGCCACCTCCCAATTCCTCTAAATCACCTCAAATGGCCCAATGAACATGGGACTCAGCTTTCCCCTCTTCCCGAACCTCATAACACCCTTCATGGGTGACATCTTCAGCAAGACCTTCTCCCCAACCATGAAAGACACATCTCGGACCTTCTGGTCCGTATAACTCTTCTGCCTAGACAGCACCGTGTGAAGCCGCTCCTGAATCAACTTCGCCTAACCCAACGCATCCTGAACCAGGTCTGTGCCCAATAACCTAGACTCGCTCGGCTCAAACCAACCAACTGTAGATCTGCACCTCCTACCATATAAAGCCCCATATGGAGCCATCTGGATACTCAAATGAAAACTATTATTATATGCAAACTCCGCGAGTGGCACAAATTGGTCCCATGAACCCTCAAAATCAATGACACATGCACGCAACATATCCTCCAAAATCTGAATAGTACTCTCCGACTGCCCGTCGGTCTGAGGATGAAATGTTGTGCTCAACTCGACCTAAGTACCCAACTCTCTCTGTACGGCTCTCCAAAACTGAGATGTGAACTGAGTAACTTTTTCAGAGATGATAAAAACTGGAACCCCATGCAATCGGACAATCTCCAGGATATAAATCCCAGCTAACCGCTCCGAAAAATAAGTAGTACCAACAGGAATGAAGTGCGTGGACTTGGTCAGCCGATCCACAATAACCCATATATCATCAAACCTCCTCGAAGTCCGTGGGAACCCAACTACGAAGTCATGGTGATCTGCTCCCACTTCCACTCTGGAACATCTAATCTCTGAAGCAATCCACCAGGTCTCTGGTGCTCATGCTTGACCTGCTGATAGTTGAGACACCGAGGCACGAACTACACAATATCTCTCTTCATCCGCCTCCACCAGTAATGCTGCCTCAGATGCCGATACATCTTTGCGGCACCCGGATGGATGGAATACCGCGAACTATGGGCCTCAGCTAGAATCAAATCTCGAAGTCCATCCACATTGGGCATGCAAATCCGACCCTGCATCCTCATGGCCCCATCATCACCAATAACCACATCCCTGGAATCACCGTGACGAACCATGTCCTGAAGAATGAGGAAGTGTGGATCATCATACTGGCGTGCTCTAATTTGATCATAAAGAGAAGACCTGGAGGCTACACAAGCCAATACCTGCGGAGGCGCTGATTGATCCAATCTCACCAACTGACCCGCTTAAGCCTGAACATCAAGTGCTAATGGCCGCTTTGCTAATAGAAGGAAGGCTAGACTCCCAAAACTCTCCGCCTTGCGACTTAGGGCATCGCCCACTACATTGGCCTTCCCGGATGATATAAAATAGTGAGGTAATAGTCCTTGAGAAGCTCCAACCACCTCATCTGACACAAATTCATATCCTTCTACTTAAGCAGATGCTGCAAACCACGGTGATCAGTGAAAATCTCACAATGCACTCCATACAAATAATGACGCCAAATCTTCAAGGCGTGGACAATAGCTGCTAGCTCAAGATCGTGCATTGGATAATTCTTCTCGTGCACCTTCAACTATCTGGACGGGTAGGAAATCACCCTACCATATTGCATCGAAATCGCTCCAAGGCCCACTCTCGAGGCATCACATTAAACTGTATAAGAACCTGAACCCGTAGGCAAAATCAATACCGGAGTTGTAGTCAAAGCTGACTTGAGCTTCTGAAAGCTCTCCTCACACTCCTCAGTCCACCTGAACTAAGCACCCTTCTGGGTCAGTCTGGTCATAGGCACTGCAATAGATGAAATCCCTCCACGAAACGGTGGTAGTACCCTGCCAAACCAAGGAAACTGCGAATCTCGGTAGCTGGTGACGGTCTAGTCCAGCTCTGCACTGCCTCTATCTTCTTTGGGTCAACCTGAATACCCTCACTGGACATCATGTGCCCCAAGAATGCTACTGAATCAAGCCTGAACTCACACTTCAAAAGTTTTGCATAAATCTCTTCTCCCTCAAGGTCTGAAGCACAACTCTCAAATGTTGCTCATGATCCTCTCGAGATTGGGAATACACCAAGATATCGTCAACAAACACGATGACGAAAGAAACCAAATAAGGCCGGAATACACGATGCATCAAGTGCATAAAGGTTGCTGGGGCATTGGTCTACCCGAATGACATAACCAGAAACTCATAATGACCATATCTAGTTCTGAAAGCAGTCTTCGGAATGTCTAGCCCCTGAATCTTCAACTGATGATAGTTGGAATGTAAGTCAATCTTGGAAAATACCCTGGCACGCTGCATTTGATCAAACAAGTCATATATACGAGGCAAGGGATATCGGTTCTTCACCGTAACCCTGTTCAGCTGCCGATAGTCAATACACATACGCATAGAACTATCATTCTTCTTTACAAACAACACTGGTGCACCCCAAGGTGACACACTAGGCCGAATGAACCCCTTATCTAGGAGTTCCTGAAGCTTCTCCTTTAATTCGTTTAGCTCCGCTGGTGCCATACGATAAGGTGGAATAGAAATAGGCTGGGTGCCTGGCACCAGGTCAATACCAAAATCAATATCCCTGTCAGGTGGCATGCCTGGCAGGTCTGCAGGAAACACGTCCAGAAAGTCATGGACCACAGGAACCGAATCAATAGCGGGAGTCTCACCACTGACATCCCTCACAAAAGCCAGATAAGATAAACACCCATTTCTCAACCATGCGTTGAGCCTTCAGGTAGGAAATCACCCTGCTAGGCATATACTTAGAAGAACCTCTTCACTCAACCCTCGGACATCCCGGCATAGCTAAGGTCACGGTCTTAGCGTGAAAATCAAGAACAGCATGACACGGAGACAACCAATCCATGCCCAATATCACATCAAAATCGACCATGCTGAGTAACAGTAGGTCCACTCGGGTCTCCAGACCCCCAATAGGTATCACACACGACTGATACACACGGTCCACAACAATAGTATCGCCCACCAGAGTTGACACATGAACAGAGGTAACTAATGACTCACGGGGCATATCCATAAAATGGGAAAAATATGAAGAAACATAGGAATATGTAGAACCATGGTCAAATAAAGCCAAAGCATCTCGGCAACAGACTGAGACAATACCTGCGATCACTGCATCGGAGGCCATAACATCTGGCCTAGCTGGAAAGGCATACATATGGGCCTGACCTCCACTTGCTCGACCTCCCCCTCTAGAGCGGCCTCTAGCTGACTGACTACCACCCCTGACTGCATGGGCGGGTGGTGAAGTAACTGGAGCTGAAGTCAAAGGCTGGCCCCTCTGCTGAGAAGAACCATCAGGACGACATGGGCACTGCCTCCACATGTGCCCGAACTTGCCGCACTCAAAGCAACTCCCTGGAGCTGGAGACGAGGACTGATAGAAACCCCTGGCACCAGAATGTCCACTGGAAGATCATGCATAGAGGAAATCTGAATTGGTGGTGCTCGAGCCACACTCTGAGCTGGGAGGGCACCGAATGAAGAACGGCCTGGCTGAGAACCGCGGGGACCATGCCC
Organism: Nicotiana knightiana; assembly: GCA_005239525.1. NCBI lineage: Eukaryota > Viridiplantae > Streptophyta > Magnoliopsida > Solanales > Solanaceae > Nicotiana > Nicotiana knightiana. The sequence goes on along the minus strand of ML382904.1, from coordinate 6,671 downwards.
CGAAGATGCACCACTATAGGCTGGGTGGACTGACTAAGGAGGCCTGAATGAACGGCCTCTACCATGCTGAAACTGCCCCCTGGAAGGAGCACCACTAGAACCAGCCGATCCACGAGGCCTCTTGGACTCCCTCTCCTCCCCTCCTGGTAGCGAACCGACTCAATATCTCGAGCAATATCAACAACCTGCTCGAATGTAGCATCTGATACTCTCTCCAGGGTCATGAAAAGGTGGAGCTGATAAGTGAGGTCATCCACAAACCTCTTAATCCTCTCCCTATCAGTAGGGAAAAACTCAGTGGCATGACGATCCAACTCCAAAAACTGCATCTCATACTGCGTCACTGATAGCTCCCACTGACGCAGCTGCTCATAATGTCTGCGGTGCTCCTCCCTTGAGACTGGGGTACATACTTCTCCAAAAAGATAGTGGAGAACTGCTGCCACAGATGCCAGATGAGGGGCGCTGAACCAACAGGCCTACGCCTCTCAAAAGACTCCCACCAAGTGAAAGCAGCACTAGAAAATTGAAAAGTAGCAAACGAGACCCCCTTGTCTCCAAAATCCCGGTAGTACGCAGCATCCTCTAACACTTATCCAGAAAACCCTGGGCATCCTCACCCTCAGCACCACTGAATGTCGGAGCCTGAAGTCTACTAAATCTCTCAAGTCTATGTTGCTCGTCCTCTAGCATATCCGGAACCACGAAGTCACGAACTGGAGCAACCGGTTGGGCTGGAACCGCCCCCGGTGTCTGCTGGCCTTGAGTACCCTGCTCAGGTGTCTGGGCAACTAGAGTCTGACTGCCTCCCCCGGCCTGAGAAATAGCGGCAACTGTCTGAGCAAGGGTGGTACACACAGTCAAGATCTGAGTCAAGGTCTCCTAAAGACCCGGAATAATAATAGGCACTACCGGTGCCTGAGCCTGTCTCGTTGGAGTATCTGTGGCAGAAATATTATCCTGAACAGTAGGGGGATCAACCGGCACTGCCTTGGCTGCTGCACGGGCTGGCCCCTTACCTCTACCACGGCCTCGACCTCTCGNCTAGAAAACTAAAAAGTAGCAAACGAGACCCCACTGGTCTCCAGAATCCCAGCAGTACGAAGCATCCGCTGACACTTATCCAGAAAACCCTAGGCATCCTCTCCCTCAGTACCACTGAATGTCGGAGGCTGAAGTCGACTAAACCTCTCCAGCCTACGCTACTCATCATTTGGCATAGCTGGAACCACAAAGTCCTGAACTGGAGCAACCGTCTGGGCTGGAACCGCCCCCGGTGTCTGATGGCCCTAAGTAACCTGCTCAGTTGTCCGGGCAACTAGGGTCTGACTGCCTCCCCCGGCCTGAGAAGTAGCGGCAATTGCCTGAGCAAGGGTGGTACACACAGTCAAGATCTAAGTCAAGGTCTCCTGAAGACCCGAAATAACAATAGGCATTGTCGGTGCCTGAGCCTGTCCCACTGGAGTATCTGCGAGGGGGATCTGGTCCTGAATAGCAGGGGGATCAACTGGTACTTCCCTAGCTGCCGCACATGCTGGCCCCTACCTCTACCACGGCCTCGACCTCTCGCTGGTCTAGCTGGTGGCTGATCATCCTAATCGGTAGCGCGAGTCCTCACCATCTGTGAGAGAAGGAAACAATAGAAGTTTAGATTTCCAGAATCAACAAAATGGCACGACAGAATTCAAGAAAAATGAGATTGTTCCTAAGGGTTCCGCAACCTCTTGAAGATAAGTACAGACGTCTCCGTACCAATCCACAAGACTCTACTAAACCTGCTCATGACCAATGAGTCCTATGTAACCTAGGATCTGATACCAACTTGTCACGACTCCAAATCCTAAACTGGCCGTGATGGTACCTATCGTGGAACTAGGCTAGCCAATAATCACAAAATTATAGTTTCTTTCCAAAATCCCAACCTCTTTCAACATTTCATAAAGTATATAGAATTACTGAATCCATTAAGAAAAATAAACAGTCCAAAAACCATCCCCAAAACCTGGAGTCAACATGTCATGAGCATCTAAGGAATATGCCAAAAGGTATACTATTATAATACAAAACCTCCGAACGAATAACTAGGTACAACATAAGAAGGGAAAATAGAGATGATGCGGACGTTGGACAGCTACCTCTATGTCCCAAACTCTGGCTCCGCATAGAATAAATGGCTAACTCTCGGTATCAGTACCTGTATATGCACACGGGGGTGCAGGGAGTAATGTGAGTACGCCAACTCAGTGGTAATGAAAATAAATCAAGTCTAAGCGGCAAGAAACACATAAAAAAATCAAATCATCAGTTTACAATATGCACAACCTTTCTTTTCAACAACATATACATATATGTATGAAATCAACATGCCTTAAAAGCCAACTTTAGAAAAATCCTTTGAAAAATGTGTTTTTCCAACAATTTTATAAATAAAAATACGTGAAGAATTTAGTGTACAATGAAATAAGTCATAAATAGCCCCTTGGGCATAACATGAATCATAAATCTCCCCTCGGGTAGAACATCACTCAGCACCTCACAGTCACTCAGTATTAGCCCCTCGGGTAACCTCACGGTCACTCATGCCTCCCAATCACTTGTTACTCGGCACTCGGCACTCGCACTCAGTAGGTACCTGCGCTCACTGGGGGTGTGTATAGACTCCGGAGAGGCTCCTTCAGCCCAAGCGCTAATAACAAGCCACCTTGTTGCGTATCATATCCTCACAATCAGGCCCTCGGCCTCACTCAGTCAGAACCTGTCAAAAGCCCCTCGGGCGTATCAGTAAAACGGGGTACTCGACCCAAACATAATTTTATATCTCAAAATAGTGTAAATAAGGCTGAGTTTCAAAAACAGTTAAGCACAATATGACTGACTGTAAATCATGAATCAACAGTGATGAAATAGCAGTAAAAAGCCCCCAAGGGGTCCAAACAAGTCGGCACGAGGCCCCAAACATGGCTTATAGCCCAAATATATCAATAGTTTTATAACATAATTTAACATATGGTTTAGAGTAAAAATATGCAACTCAATAGTTTCCGCTAAGAGGACCAAGTCCAATTCAAAAATCAGTGCGCGCCACATACTCGTCATCCGACATGTGCGCCATTCTAAAAACAGTGAGAAATATGAAGTCCGGGGTTTCATACCCTCGGGACAAGATTTATAACCATTTCTTACCTCTACCGGGCCACAATACTAATCCCCGATGCTCTTGCCCCTCAAATCGGCTCCCGATTGCTCCGAATCTAACCAAAACCAGATTAACATCATTAATATACGCTAAAGGAACAAAACCCAATCGAAAACTATCAATTTATCAAAATTCTCGAAATTCGGCCAACCCCGAGCCCCGGGACCACATCTCAGAATTCTATAAAATTTACATCACTAGAATCCTCATCCTCCCACGATTCTATACATACCAAGAACACCACAATCAAACCACAATTGCCCGCTCAAATCACCGAAAGAATTTTTCCAAACTTCCTCCCATTTTTACCAATTTTTCTACTTTAAATTCCTCAAATTTCAAGCCTAATCCGTCACAAAATAACATAGAAACGAGTTTTTAATCCGGGAAACTTACCTCTATAGAAGACCCTCGAATTCCTCCTTCAATTTGCTCTCAAATGAGCTCAACCCGTATGCAACAATGGAGAAATGACCAAAATTTCGTGGAGGCACCTATTTATATTTTTTGTCTCATTAATCCGCACCTGTGGAAAATTTCTCGCACCTGTGGTCCCAGGTGCGCACCTGCGAAATCCCACTAACAGTCCAAACTACGCACTTGCGAGCCCCTTTTCCGCACCTGCGGCTTCGCAGGTGCGGCCCATGCTTCGCACCTGCGGATTCCTCCTGCCTGGCCTATTTTCGCACCTGCGCAAGGACCTTAGAATATGCGCCATCGCATCTGTGGCTCCCCATCTGCAGGTGCGGCCACACCAGTAAATTAACACCTGCAGCTATTTGTTGTAATTTCCTAAGTTCAAACCTCCGCTAACCATCCGAAATCAATCCCGAGCCCCTCGGAGCCCCCACCAAACATACCAACACACCCCATATCATCATTCAAACTTAGTCGATCCTTCGAAACACCAAAAACAACACAAAACACCAAAATTACATCAAATTCAAACCTATGAACTTTAAAACATCTAAATTTCGCCAATGATACCGAAACCAACGAAAACACATCCGGTTGACCTGAACATTTGCACACATATCCAAAATGACATTATGAACTTGTTCCAACTTCCAGAATTCAATTCCGACCCTGATAGCCTATTTTCCACTGCAGACCGGAAATCGCCAAAAATTAACTTTCGCCAATTCAAGCCTAATTCTACACCGGACATTAAAACTTCATCCTGAACACACTCCTAAGTCCAAAATTACCTAACGAATCTATCCAAGCCATAAAACCTGCATTCTGAGGTCGTTTACAAATAAGTCAACTCCCAGTTGACTTTTTCAACTATTAAGCTAATTTAAAAGACTAAGTGTCTTTGTTCTCACCATAACCACTCCCAAACTGAACCAACCGACCCAAACAATATAAAATAAGCAACATATGATAAGGAAAAAATGGGGGAAACGGGGCTAATCTCACGGAACGACCGGCCGGGTCGTTACAACATGAATATGAGGCGGTACATCGGTTGTGATTCTCGTTGTGCACTTTATATTGAAAAGAGTTATTCGTTGAACCGTTCTTGTTTCTTTTATGTTTCCTTGTCATACCGGTTTTGTCTATATTTGATTATTTGAGGTTCTCATTAATTGCTTCCTTCTTTTTATTTTTCTTCTTACAATTCTATCTTTAGTTTCCATCATTAGACTGTTTTGTTATCATTCATTTCTCTGTTTTCATTAATTTTCGTTATTATATATTTGTTCTGTTTATTATGTCCTAATAGGTGTCTTGACACGACCTCGTTACTACCATACCGAGTTTAGTCTTGATACTTACAGGGTACCGTTGTGGTGTACTCATATTATGCTTCTACACATATTTTGTGCAGATCCAGGTACATCTGCTCGTGCAAGAAATTAGTGATTGACTTGTTAGCTGTCTCTCGGAGACTTCAAGGTATACATGTTCGGCATTTGCAAGCCTCGGAGTCACCTTCCCTTATCTTCTCATTCTGTTGCTTTCTTTATCACACGATGTTATAGTAGACATTTTATAATATTCTTGTCACTACACCAATTTCCCACCTTCAAAATATTGTTGGGCGTTGATCAGCCAAATGACCTCACAAGGAACTCGTAATGACCATATCGAGTCCTGAAGGCAATCTTCGGAATATCCGGCTCTCGAATCTTCAAATGATGATAGCCTAACCACAAAATCAATCTTTGAGACACTCTAGCACCCTATAGCTGATCAAATAGGTCATTAATATGTGGCAATAGATACATGTTATTCACTGTAACCTTTTTCAACTGTCGATAATCACACCCATGCGCATAGAACCATCCTTCTTCTTTACAAACAAGACCGTAGTGTCCCAAGGTGACACACTAGGCCGAATGAAGCCCTTATCAAGAAACTCTTACAACTGCTCATTTAACTCATTAGCTCCGCTAGGGGCATACAGTATGGTGGAATGAAAATGGGTTGAGTGCCCAGCAACAAATCAATACCAAAATCGACATCCCTATCGGCCAGCAAGCCTAGAAGATCTACTGGAAATACATCTGGAAAATCTCTCACTACTAAAACTGACTCAACGATAGGAGTATCAACACTGACATCTCTTACAAAGGCTAGATATGCCTCACACCCATTCCCAAACATCTGTTGTGCCTTAAGGAAAGACACCACCCTGCTAGGAACATAATCCAAAGTACCCTTCCACTCCAATCGTTGCAAACCTGGCATAGCCAACGTCACCGTCTTGGCCTGACAATAGAGAATAGCATGATAGGGCAATAACCAGTCCATACCAAAGAAAACATCAAAATCTACCATATTGAGAAACAATAGGTTGGCATTGGTCTCAAAACCACCAAGAAAAACTAAACACGATCGATACACACGGTCAACAACAATGGAATCTCCCACGGACATGGAGACGTAGACAAGAGAACTCAAAGAAGAACGGGATATGGAGAAAATCAAGATGATAGATAGGAATAATTGGAGTCTAGATCAAATAATCCTGATGCGTCTCTATGACAAACCAAAACAATATCTGCTATAACTTGGGGCTCCACCTGTGGTAGCGGAGGCAGCACCTTTTTTTTGTTCTTGGGTTTGTTGTGTCTTTCAGGTAATACGTGGTAGCTATTGGAGATGAGTGAGGAGCGGGCACGCAAACATAGAAGGGCTGCTAGGGTGAGTAGCAGTAAGGGCGGTGGAAAGTTGGACGTGAATGAGTCAGGTGCCGCATCAGTGTCGTGTACACCAAGACAACTTCTAGGTTCTTTCTCGGGAATTGGTACATCCCATTTTCCTATTCTCTTTCCCCTTGAATTAGTTAAATTGCTACCTTTTTAGTTAGCATTAGTTTTAAGCTTTCTATTAGCTTCAACTTGTTTTCACCTAGTCTGGTCTGTTTGCCTAGTGTGAGTGAGTGATTCTCCTTAGTCTGTTGTAGGTATAGTGGTTATAGTCTGGGATGGTAGAGTAAGTTCATGTCCTCAGGGAGTCCAGGGGT
>ML382903.1:2938-28472 GCA_005239525.1 Nicotiana knightiana | reverse complement strand
TTATGTGCCTTACATACTCAGTACATTATCTGTACTGACGTCCCTTTTGCCTGGGGACGCTGCTTTTCATGCCCGCAAGTGCAGGTAGGTGAACTGGCAGCCCCCTTTCTTAGGATCCCTGATCAGCGAGAGTTGGAGTGCTTCACTTGATCCGGAGTTACGTTTAATTTTGGTACGATACGTTTGTATATAGACATATATGGGTATGACATGGCTCAGGCCCGTCTTTATACAGTTATGTTTCTATTAGAGGTCTATAGACAGTATGTCTAGGATAGTATGTGGCCTTGTCGGCTTCCAGTTTTGAGATGTATAGTTGTCTATAGCAGCCTTGTCGGCTCGTCCTACGTATGTTGTACGTATATGTATGTATGCCTTTTTGTGAAGATTTCCTTCATGTATAATGTTCTCATAATTCAGCAGATGTTATTCAGGTTCATACTTTAGATGCATGTTTAGGGGTGTTTGACAGGTAGGACTCAGGCACCCGTCGCAGCCCATCGGTTTGGGTCGTGACAGAAGTGGTATCAGAGCAGTTCTATCCTAGGGTTGTCTACAGACCGTGTCTAGTAGATTCTTGTTTATGGGAGTGTCGTGCACCACACTTATAAATAGGAGGCTACAGGACATATAGGATGTTATCCTCTCTTTTTATCTCAGATCGTGCAATAAAAAAATTCATGTTCCTAACGATACGTTATATTGTCAGCAATGCCCCCAAAGAGTACGGCCGCCTAGAAGGGAAAGTCTGTGGCTGGTGAGATTACTAGTCGAGCGCCACGAGTTAACAGGGCTCGGGGAGAATCTCATGGTGAGGTTCCATCTCAGACTTCACATACCCCGCCTTTTCTAGAAGAGCTCCGAAGGGCACCTGCTTCAGCGCCCGCCCCTGTACATTCAGCACCTCAGCCGGATGCACCGGGTCAGGAGATGAGAGATGTTGTTCAGTTATTGACCCGATTAGTAGCCGCACAGGCTCGGCGTCAGGAAACAGGTATCGGTCATGCAGTTAGGTCCGTGAGTGCGAGGGTTCGTGACTTTATTAATTTAGACCCTCCGATATTCACTGGAGCAGACTCGAATGAGGACCCTCAGGTATTTATTGATAGAGTGCAGAGGACATTACGGGTAATAAAGGCCACTGCGACTGAGTCAGTTGAGCTAGCTTCCTATAGACTCCGAGATATTGCAGTTAATTGGTACGAGTCTTGGGAGTTGTCCAGAGGTGAGAATGCCCCTCCAGTGGTATGGCAGGAGTTTACAGAAGCTTTTCTTCGTCATTATCTGCCACCATAGCTTAAGTGAGCCAGAGTTGATAGGTTTTTGACCCTCCGGCAGGGAAACATGAGTGTTCGGGAGTACAGTCTTCAGTTTGATTCGTTGGCTAGGTATTCTCCCACTATTGTATCTAAGATGGAGGATCGGGTTGATCGGTTCGTGATAGGATTCGAGCCTCACTTTCTTAACGATTGTATGTCAGTTTCACTTCATCCAGACATGGATATTTATCGTATGCAGGCGTACGCTCAGGGTGTAGAGGAGCGTAAACAGAAACAGAGGACCGACCGTGAGCATGATAGGGCCCAGAATAAGAGAGCGAGGTTTTCGGGTCCTTCTGGTGAGTTTCGAGGTGGTCAGAGGCAGCAGTATTCTAGATATCCATCCCAGCCCTCGGCTAGCGCGCCCCCTAAGTTTGGCAACAAGAGATTTGATCGTTCTACATATTCAGGGCCTGGTCAGAATTTTAGGGCCTCAGGTTCTCAGTATATGGGTGAGTCAAATCAGATGAGGCCACCCTTGCCACGATGTACTCAATATGGTAAGCAGCATACCGGATAGTGCCGTATGGGATTAGGTGTTTGTTATACTTGTGGTTATCCGGGCCACGTTATAAGGGAATGTCCGATGAGAGGTGATGCAAGCGTAGCTCAGCCAGCGGGATCTGTAGCTGGATCGTCATCATCATTACACCCCACTAGAAAAGGTCCCCATGCACCAATGAGTCGTGGTAGAGGCATAGGCGGAGCATCTAGCTCGAGCAGTCCTCAGAACCGCATTTATGCGTTGGCAGGACGACAGGACAAGGAGTCATCGCCTGATGTTGTTACCTGTATATTATCAGTCTCCTCCTATGATATATATGCACTGATTGATCCAGGTTCCACCTTATCATACGTTACTCCATTGGTTGCTATTAAGTTTGAAATAAAACCTGAGTTGGTTAAACCTTTTGAGGTATCTACACCTGTTGGGGATTCGGTGATAGCTAAGCAGGTATATAGGGGTTGTATAATAATAGTTCATGGTCGACCTACCGTAGCAGACTTAATCGAGTTAGATAAGGTAGAATTTGATGTAATAATGGGTATGGATTGGTTGGCTACTTGTCATGCCAACATTGATTATAGATCAAAGATAGTCCGATTTCAATTTTCGGGGGAGCCTGTTTTGGAGTGGAAAGGTAACACGGCATCGCCGAGAGGTAGATTTATTTCCTATCTCAAGGCAAGGAAGATGATCAGAAAGGGTTGTATTTATCACTTAGTTCGGGTTCAAGATGTGGAAGTAGAGTCACCAACCATTCTGTCCATCCCTGTGGTAAATGAGTTTCCAGATATCTTTCCTGATGAATTCCAGGTCTCCCGCCAGAGCGAGAAATTGAGTTTTCTATTGACCTACTACCAGATACTCACCCAATATCTATTTTCCCTATATAATGGCCCCTGCAGAACTGAAAGAGTTGAAAGAACAACTAAAGGACTTGCTTGAAAAAGGTTTTATCAGACCTAGTACGTCACCGTGGGGAATACCTGTGTTGTTTGTAAGGAAGAAAGATGGTTCCTTACGAATGTGTATTGATTATAGGCAACTGAAAAAGGTGACGATCAAGAATAAGTACCCGCTCCCGAGGATTGACGACTTATTTGATCAGTTGCAAGGCGCCAAGTGCTTTTCAAAGATAGACTTGAGGTCCGGGTACCATCAGGTGAGGGTTAAGGATGAAGATATTCTGAAGACAGCATTCAGGACTAGATATGGGCACTTTGAGTTTCGGGTTATGTCGTTCGGTCTGACCAATGCCCCGGCAGTATTCATGGATTTGATGAACCATGTGTTCAGGACTTTCTTATATCTGTTTGTAATTGTATTTATTGACGATATATTGGTATATTCTCGTTCAGAGGATGAGCATGTTGGTCATCTGCGTACTGTGCTCAGAGTTCTACAAGAAAGGAAGTTGTATGCAAAATTTTCTAAGTGTCAATTCTGGTTGAACTCTGTAACTTTCCTTCGGCATATCATTTCGGGTGAAGGCATCCGAGTGGATACACAAAAGATTGAGGCAGTAAAGACTTGGCCTAGGCCCACAACCCCGACAGAGGTTCGTAGCTTTCTTGGATTGGCGGGTTATTACAAGAGATTTGTGGAAGGATTTTCTTCCCTTTCAGAACCTTTAACAAAGTTGACTCAGAAGGGAGCAAAGTTTCAATGGACTGATTATTTTGAACGGAGTTTCCAGGCATTAAAGGACAGGTTAACTTCAGCACCGGTTCTAACACTCCCAGAAAGGACCGATGGTTATGTTATTTATTGCGATGCTTCAGTCATTAGATTGGGTTGTGTGCTGATGCAGCATGGTAAGGTTGTGGCCTATGCTTCTAGACAACTAAGAAAGCACGAGAAGAACTACCTGACCCATGATTTAGAATTAGCTGTGGTGATTCATGCACTAAAGATGTGGAGGCACTACTTGTATGGCATTCATGTTGATATCTATACGATCATAAGAGCCGTACATCTTCAAGAAAAAGGAATTGAATCTACGTTAAATGAGATGGTTGGAGCTACTTAAAGACTATGACGTTGAAATTTTATAACATCCGGGGAAGGCGAATGTAGTAGCTGATGCCCTCAGCCGTAGATCTATGGGTAGCCTGTCGTATTTGCAGCCTGGAAAGAGAGGAATAGCTCGTGAGGTTCATCAACTAGCTAGTCTTGGAGTTCAGTTACTGGATTCAGGTGATATTGGAATTACTATTCAAGATACAACAACATCCTCTTTAGTAACTGAAGTAAAGGAACGCCAATACGAGGATCCTGTGTTAGTTCGTTATAGGGACACTACCCTTCAAAGGGAGAAGACACCATTAGAAATTACAGAAGATGGAGTCCTCAAATATCAAGGGCGATTGTGTGTGCCTAATGTTGCAGGGCTGCGTCGGCTGGTTATGGGAGAAACTCACTATTCTCGTTATTCTATCCATCCAGGAGCAACAAAGATGTATCACGACATCAGGAAAATATATTGGTGGGACGCAACGAAAAAGGATATAGCAGAATTTTTTTCTCACTGTCCTAACTGTCAGCAGGTTAAGATTGCGCATCAAAAACCCGGTGGATTTTTGCAGGCTATGAAGATTTCGACTTGGAAATGGGAGAGAACCAATATGGACTTCATCGTAGGCTTACCTCGTACCCAGCATAAGTTCGATTCGATATGGGTGATTGTTGATAGGCTTACAAAGTCAGCCCATTTTCTGCCCGTTAGAACTACATATTCCTCAGAAGATTATGCAAGACTTTATATCAAGGAAATAGTACGACTGCATGGTGTCCCTGTATCTATTATCTCAGATAGAGGAGCTCAATTTACAGCTAACTTCTGGAGGTCCTTCCAAAAGGGATTAGGGACTCAAATAAGTCTTAGTACAACATTTCATCCCCTAATAGACAGACAGGCTGAGCGTACTATTCAAACACTGGAGGATATGTTACGAGCTTGTGTGATAGACTTTAAAGGTATCTGGGATGATCATCTACCGCTTATTGAGTTCGCGTATAATAATAGCTACCATTCCAGCATTCGGATGGCTCCATACGAAGCTCTTTACGGATGGAAGTGTAGGTCGCCTATAGGGTGGTTCGATGTTGGAGAATCTGGATTACATGGGCCAGACCTGTTTCAACAAGCCATAGAAAAAGTAAAGCTTATCCGGGATCGACTATTGACAGCTCAGAGTCGTCAGAAGTCATATTCGGACGTGCGGCAACGAGATTTAGAGTTCGAGGGCGATGACTGGGTATTCTTAAAGGTGTCACCTATGAAGGGTGTGATGAGGTTTGGAACGAAAGGAAAACTTAGACCATGATATATTGGGCCTTATAGGATCATTCGGAGAGTTGGACAAGTAGCTTATGAGTTAGAATTTCCCTCAGAGTTGGAGTCTGTCCATCCAGTTTTTCACGTATCTATGTTACGGAAGTGCATTGGCGATCCTACCCGAGTGGTGCCCACGGATGATGTACAGATTACAGAGGACTTGTCATATGAGGAAATTCATGTTGCCATCCTAGACCGACAAATCCGCAAGCTACGGAATAAGGAGGTAGCCTCCGTGAAAGTACTTTGGAGAAACAACAATGTGGAAGAAATGAATTGGGAGGCCGAGGAAGACATAAAGTCTAAATATCCCTACTTATTTCCTCTTCTATAGAAGGTTCCGACTGAGACTTCATAACCTCAAGGTGCGTGTACGAACTTTTGTGCTAGCTATTGTTATTGGTCATGTGAGGCCATCGTCGTTATTAATGAGTGTGGTCCTATATGGCGTTAAATTACTAGGTTTGTACAAGAAGAGTTGGTAGTAGCATTGTTACAAGGGCGACTCTACCAAGGTTATATAAATCCCGAAAGGTTAAACATCCGAGGAAGAATGTTTCTAAGGGGGAAGGATGTTACATCTCGCGTTTTCGTACGTTAAAAGTTTCATCTTCAGTTAATCGACGTAGTCTTGGGAATGATATTATCTTGACGTTAATGTAGTTACGCTATTTATAACAAGCGATAAATAAGTGTTATGAAGGATAAAGGGGCACATGAATTAAAGAAAACGAGTTTCGTTGAAAATGGCCAATTTGGGATAAAATATGGGTCTAGCGATAATACCCGATAATTATGAACTAGTACCATACTAGGTACCATATAACCACAGTAGTATAATGTATAAAGTATATTAAAAATGAGTAGTATTTATAGGTAACTTGAGATAATTCTTAATTATGCGGGTAATTGGTTAATTACTAGATAACGGGACATTACCTAATTAACTAATAAGGGGATAAAGATTAATAATTTTCTCCAAAAAAACTACGTGGCAGCAAGAAATTTTACCAAACATATGACTAATTAGCCGTATAAGATTAGTGGCTACCTAGCATCTACGTGTAAAACAGTTAAACAACTAAAGGTATGAACTTGGTCTCTTTTAAATAGTATCTCTTTAGTTTGATTCAACTTTGGCAGAGAAAAACACAAAAAAAAAAACTAAAATAAGAGTCTTTCCTCCTCATTCTTAATAGTCCAGAGCACAAACATTTCGTCCAAATTTCAAGCATTCAACAATTCAATCCTTAGCCAACATTTAGTTCAAAAAAAATGTTAGAAGCAGAATAAATTCGTCTGAAATTTCAAGTTAGTCCAAGTGTGAATTTCGTCCATATTTTGCAGAAGCAGATTCGTTCAAATAATTCCAGGAACAGGTATGTTGAGGCTATCCCTTATTTCTTTTGGCATGATCCAAATTATACAGAAGAAACGAGCAAACTCATGATTTCAATAAATTACTCTATTCATAGAAATACTAGGAGTGTATATATTCTTGATTCCCCATGTGAATTCTTATTATCTTCTGTTCATGGGTCTCGAAAATACGTATGTTGGTAAAGTTTATTTTATGATATTAATCAGAGGCATAATGGCCTTATGACGTACCGAGAGATTTTATTGACGTATTTCATATGCATTTCATGCATTTACATATGCACATTGACCCATGACCAGATGGCGTTATATATGCGTATATATGTAAATATATGTATATGGGATATGGGAAAAGGTTACGGCGTTATATACGCACCACCACCTGATCAGCTGGTATATGATGATGATGTTGCCCACAGTGGCTGAAATATGGTTTAAACGGCGTTATATACGCGTATATACTTAAACAAAATTATATACGCGTATATATATATATATATATATATATGGGATATGGGAAAGGTTATGGCGTTATATACGCACCACCACTTGATCAGCTGGTATACGATGATGATTTTGCCCACAGTGGCCGATATAGTATGATGGGATGCCCTTAGAGGCTGATGATGTTATGAAACATATACCTATGCACGACATGGCATTCATACGCATATGCATTATGCTAAAAGTGTTTTATTATTACAGAGTTATCCAGACATACAAGTTGAGTCAATTACTCTATATCTCTTACATGTCACTTGTGTATTTATTTATGCGCCTTACATACTCAGTACATTATCCATATTGACGTCCCTTTTCCCTGGGGACGCTCTGTTTCATGCCCGCAAGTGCAGGTAGGCGAACTGGCGGTCCCCCTTCTTAGGATCCCTGATCAGCGAGAGTTGGAGTGCTCCTCTTGATCCGGAGTTACTTTTGATTTTGGTACGATAAGTTTGTATATAGTCATATATGGGTTACATATGTCTCAGGCACATCTTTATACAGTTATGTTTCTATTAGAGGTCTGTAGACAGTATGTCTAGTTGGATAGTATGTGGCCTTGTCGGCTTCCAGTTTTGAGATGTATAGTTGTTTATAGTAGCCTTGTCGGCTCGTCCTACGTATGTTGTACGTATATGTATGTATGCCTTTTTGTGCAGATTTCCTTCATGTATAATGTTCTCGTAATTCAGCAGATATTATTCAGGTTCATATTTTAGACACATGTTTAGGGGTGTTTGACAGGTAGGACTCAGGCACCCGTCGCGGCCCATCGGTTTGGGTCGTGACACCACTCGGGAAAAAGCATGAATAAGAAATTTCCCATCGGGCGTAACATCACTCAAAATTAGCCCCTCGGGCATACCTCACAATCACTCATATTCAGCCCCTCGGGCAACCTAACAGTCATTCATAATCAGCCCCTCGGGCAACCTCACAGTCACTCATACCTCCCAATCACTCGTCACTCGGCACTCGCACTCAGTAGGTACCTGCACTAACTGGGGGTGTGTATTGACTCCGGAGGGGCTCCTTCAGCCTAAGTGCTATATCAAGCCACCTCATGGCATCTAATATCCTCACAATGAGTCCCTCGGACTCACTTAGTAAGAAACTCTCAAAAAGGCCCTCGGGCTATCAGTAAAACGGGATACTCGACCCAAAAACATCATTTTATATATCGAAATAGTGTAAATAAGGCTAGGTTTCGAAATCAGTTAAATATAATATGACCGAGTGTAAATCATAAGTCAACACAGTGAGGAAATAGCAGTAAAAGCCCCTAAGGGGTCTAAACAAGTCGGCACAAAGCCCTAAACATGGCTTGCAAGAGAAATATAGAAATAGTCTTAAAACACGATTTAACATATGATTTAAAAGTAAATATGTAACTCAATGGTTGCCACAGAAAGGACACGTTTGCATGAATCTTCGAGAAAACATAGCAAAAAATATGTTGGTTGTAACGACCCGACCGGTCGTTTTGCTTTTTAGAACCTGGTTCCTCTAAATAAGGCTTCTTGTATATGCTTTTACTGTTTTATGACTTGCAGGGATGCTTAGTTCGAGATTTTGAAGGGTTCGGGTTGAAATCATAAAACTTGGTTCCTTAAGTTGGCCTAAAAATCTAAGTTTGACTTCGGTCAACATTTTGAGTATACGACCTCGGAATCAAGATTTGACAGTTCTAATAGGTATGTATGTTGATTTCGTACTGTGGTGTATGCTCGGATCAGGTTTTTGATGACCCGGGAGCATTTTCGGCGCCTAATATTGAAGGTTGGATCCTTGAAGGATCTTGAAGTTTTTTAAATTTGGTTTAGAGTAGATTTTGGTGATATCAAGGTTTGAATGGAATTTCGAGGCTGTGAATAGCTCCGAAATGTCATTTATGACTTGCCTGCAAAATTTGGCGCCATTCCGAGTTGATTTGATAGGAATCGGACGTGTGAAAATCTTTTTAAAAGTTTTTGAGTTCATGAGTCAATCCATGCATTTTGGCGTCCCATTTATGGTTTTTGATGTTATTTCAGTGTTTTGATTGCTCCAGCGAGTTTGTATGATATTATTAGACTTGTGTGGGTGATTGGTGTGGATCCCCGAGGGCTCTGGTAAGTTTCGGACGTTAGGGAGGATGAGAAACACTTCAGTTTTCTGGTGTTTCATGGCAGCTATTGCAGGTCTCGAAAATGCAAGTATTGGTTCGCATTTGCGAGGAAGGCTTCGCAATTGCGAAGAAGCCTGAGCTGGTAAGTGTTCACATTTGCCACATTCTGATCGCATTTGTGACCTCACCAAAGTCCTCATTTCGACCGCTCTATCGCATTTGCGACCTTAAGCGTGGGAGCCCAGGTTCGCATTTGCGAACCAGCTGTCGCAAATGCGACATCAGAGATCGTTGCACAGCTTATTAAATGTGGGACTTAGACCATTTAGCTCATTTTCTTTCATTTCTTGGGTAATTTTTGGAGCTTTTGGAAGAGGGTTTCATCTAGCACTTTCAGGTAAGTAATTTCTATACAACATGAGTTAAATACATAGATTATGGGTAGATGAACATGTAAAAATTGATAAAATCAAGGGTTTAGATGAAAATCTAGTTTTTGGGTAAAAATGGTATTTGACGACAAAAAAGGTTATGGAATTTGATGAAAAACATACATTTGACTTCATGAGGTTATGGGTAACAATTTTCTTCGAAAATTTCCGGAATCTGGGTACGTGGGCCCGGAGGAAAATTTTGGGAACTCTCAATAGGGGTTGGGTAATCACTTTAATAGTTAGGACATGAACTTTTGAGCATAAATTGTTTATCTTATATAAAATTTAACTAGTTTCGAGTCGTTTGGCACCAAATTGAGGCTTTGATCACAATCTTGGATTGGAAATTAGGCTTTGAGACAAGGTATGTCTTTTTTCTAACTTTGTAAGAGGGAATTAATCCCCATAGGTGAACTTAATCAATATGTACTTCTATTTGTGGAGGCTACGTATGCACGAGGTGACAACAGTCCATGCGTAGCTACTATTCATGCTTATGTCAGGGTAGACATAGGCTCACACCATGCTTTGTTGATACCGTTGTTTATTTATGCTTACTAAATTTCCTAGAATAAAGCTAAGGTTGAGGGTTTCAATAATTGTAAAGTTTGTAGATGAATTAATTGTTTTGAAAAGGATTGAGGGTTATTATGATAACTTGAGAAGAATCTATGTTCAACCGCTTCGCAAGTATATTTCGCGAGCGGGTAAATTTCCACTACTCTCATGGGAGTGGGTCATTCGCCTCGGCAGGTTAATTGATGTATCTATGGTTCGGGTCGTTCGACCCTCGGCATTGCACAGTATATTTATATGTATATTTGGATCGGGTCGTACATCCTCGGCATAATTCGTGTGTAAAGATATTGGAAACCCTTTTGTGTTTAATATTATTTCATGGACTTGAAAGGCGAAAGGATTAGATGAGAGAAATGACTTGGTTCTTACTTGAAATGAAAGGATTTTTTTGCTTATTTTTCTGCTCTGAGTTCTATTATCATTTTATATATCATGTTTAATTAGAACTTCATATTATTATATTTTTGGTCCGTAGTAAGTGTCGAAGTCAACCCTCGTCACTACTTATTCGAGGTTAGACTAGATACTTACTGGGTACATGTTGTTTATGTACTCACGCTATACTTCTGCACTTGATGTGCAGGATCTGAGGCAGGTGCATCTAGTTATCAGTCTGGCGCGCACGCCTGGTTTTTGGTTCAAGGCTACACAGTGAGCTACCCTTCCGAGTCGTTCAGCAGGAGCCGGAGTCTCTCTTTTGATTTATTTTCTGCCTATTCTATTTTAGACAGTAGAGTAGGGATCTTTTGTATATTCTACTAGTATCCCTTACACTTGTGACACCAGATCTTGACACACATTAGTAGACTTGTGATTTTGATTTTATTCCTATGGTCATAAATACATTTAGTTGCTTTCTTTTTATAAATTTAAATCTATTTCTTCCTAAATCTATTAAACTAAGGAAACTTATTTACTTCGAAAGACTTATTAAAATGGGAAATCACTAGATTATTCACTGTTGCCTTACCTAGCAATGGTGTTCGGTGCCATCACGACCTAAAATAGAATTGGGTCGTGACATTGGTGATACACCAATAAGTAACATAGTTGTTCAAATATCTCCTCTGAAACATATTGAAATAGTTGTGGCGGACAATAACGACCCGGCCGGTCGTTTTGAGTATTTTAGCCTCGATCCCTTATTTATTGCCTCCTCTATGTTGTATTATGGTTACGTGACTTTTCGGGATGTTTGATTTTGGCTTCAGGTGAGTTTCGGAGTGAAATGGGACATATAGTCCCTAAGTTAGAGCTTTAAGTTGAAACAAAAGACCGTAGTTTGACTTTGGTGTAGACAACAACGGAATGGAGTTTTGACGGTTCCAATAGCTTCGTATGATGATTTTAGACTTAGGATCATGTCCGTATGTTGATTTGGAGGTCTGTAGGTCATTTTGGCTTGAATTGGTGAAATTTATAAAGTTGAAGGTTTGAAAGGTTAGAAGGTTTGACCGGGGACTAACTTTATTGATATCGGGGTCAGATTCTGATTCTAAAAGTTGGAATAGGTCTTTCATGTTATTTATGACTTGTGTTAAAATTTGAAGTCAATCGGAGTTTTTTTGGTATGAATCAGCATTAGTTTCGGAATTCAAAAGTTCATAGTTTTCATAGGCTTGAATTGGGTTACGATTCTTAGAATCGATGTTGTTTGATGTGATTTTTGTCCTCAAGTATGTACATTATGTGTTTTTAAACTTGTTGGTATGTTCGGACGGGGTCCCGGAGACACCAAGTGTGATTCAGATCGAATCCAGAACAAGTTTGGACTTTGTGTGATTGTTGAAGGTTGTTGTGTTTGGTGCAGATTGCTTCAAACTCTTGATATTATGAAGTGGAAATGGGAGCGTATCACCATGGATTTTGTATTTGGGATCCTACGAACTTCGAGGAAGTTTGAATCTATTTGGGTGAATGTGAATCGGTTGACCAAGTCCGTGCATTTCATTTCAATTGGGACTACTTATTCTTCGGAGCGCTTAGCTGAGATCTACATCCGTGAAATTGTTTGCCTTCACGATGTTCCGGTGTCCATCATTTTAGATCAGGGCATGCAGTTTACATCACATTTTTGGAGAGCAGTGCAGCGAGTGTTAGGCACCCAGGTTGAGTTGAGTACATCTTTTCACCCTCAGATGGACAGACAGCCCGAGAGCAGTGTTCAGATATTTGAGGATATGCCACGCACTTGTGTCATAGATTTCATGGGTTCTTGGGATCAATTTCTCCGGCTCGCATAATTTACATAAACAACACCTACCAATCGAGCATTCAGATGGCTCCATATGACGCTTTGTATAGAAGACGGTGTCGGTCTCCGTTAGGATAGTTTGAACCGGGTGAGGCTACTCTGTTTGGTACTGACTTGGTTTAGGATGCTTTGGAAAAGGTTAAATTGATTCAGGATCGACTTCGCATGGCACAGTCTAGATAGAAGAGCTATGCCAATCGGAAGGTTCGCGATATTGCTTACATGATGGGGGAGAAGGTACCACTCAAGGTTTCACCCATGAAGGGTGTTATGAGGTTCGAGAAGAAGGGAAAGTTTAGGCCTCGGTACATTGCTCCCTTTGAGGTGCTTCAGGGGATTGGAGAGGTGGCTTACAAGCTTGCCTTGCCGCCTAGTCTGTTGAGTGTTCATCTAGTGTTTCATGTTTCTATCCTCTGGAAGTATGTCGGTGATTCGTCTCATCTTTTGGACTTCAGCCCAATTCAGTTGGATGGTGATTTGACTTATGATGTGGAGTCGGGAGCTGGTGGCCATTTTTGGTCGACAGGTTAAAAAACATAGCCTCAGTGAAGGTGCAGTGGAGAGGTCAGCCACTTGAGGAGGCTACTTAGGAGACTGGGCGGGAGATACGAAGCAGATATCCACTCCTATTTGAGACTCCGGGTATGTTTGTAGACCCGTTCGAGGATGAATTTTGTTTAATAGGGGGAGGATGTAACGACCCAGCCGGTCGTTTTGAGTGTTGTAGCCATGTTCCCCTATTTACTGCTTATTCTACGCTAAATGTTTGTTATGTGACTTGCTGGGGTAGCTGGTTCAGTTCCGAGGATGTTTCGGAATGAGTTGAGACACTTAGTCTCAAGGTTGGAAGCTTAAGTTGAAAAAGGTCGACCAGATGTTGACTTATGTATAAATGGATCTAGAATAGGGTTTTTATGGTTCTAATAGATCCATTGGGTTATTTTTGACATAGGAGTATGTACGGATAGTGATTTGGAGGTTCGTAGTTTACCCTTGAAATGGCAAAAGTTGGAAAACAAGAAATTTTGGAAATTGAGAAGTTTGACCGAGAGTTGGCTTTGTGGTTACGGGGCTTGAATTTTGGTTCCAGGAGTTACAGTAGGTCTGTTGTTTCATTTATGACTTATGTGCAAAATTTGAGGTCAATCGGACTTGATTTGATAGGTTTCGGCATCAATTGTAGAAGTTGGAATTTCTTAGCTTTTGTTAGGCTTGAATTGAGGTACAGTTCGTATTTTTGATATTGTTTGATGTGATTGAGATCTCGACTAAGTTTGTGTCATGTTATAGGAATTTTTGGTATGTTTTGTTGAGGTCCCGGGGACCTCGGGTTGGTTTCAGATGGTTAACGGATCAAAAATGAGACTTGAAGCATTGCTGAAATTGTGGATCTTCAGGTGTGATCGCACCTGCGAGTGGATTAGTCACAGGTGCGGCTTGAGTGGCACAGAAATCAAGGTTGGTCTTGCTAGCGTAGGGAGGAGCGCATATGAGAGTCCGCAGAAGCAGAATGGTGGTCGCAGGTGCGAAAATTTGAAATTGTCTCTGGGAGAGCAGACACGGAGGCGGAGCCGCAAGTGAGAGCCTTTGGCCACAGAGGCGGAAGGTTGGGGGTTGAGTGTAATTATGCAGGTGCAGATTTTTAACCGCAGAAGTGGATAAATTGACCGCATAAGCGGAACCTCTGGCAGTGTCTTAAACTCGAGGGTTTCGTGAGGGAAATTCACTTGTGATCATTTTTAATCAATATTATTGTTTCCCTATTGAATTTCCCACCTAGTTTGTGAATTTTTTAGGTGGAGTTTTGGGAGTTTGAGGCTAGGTATTTGAAGAGTTAAACTTGGGGATTTTAGTGACGATTTGGTGTCGGAATGTACTTGTGAAGCTCGTCACTTCTTTCAGCCCAAAATTTAGACTTGTTACTTACTAAGTTGGTTGTACTCACGCTACAGCCTGCACTTTGTGTGCATATCCCGGTACTTCTGGGTACGGTGGTTGCTGACTTTTGAGCTATTATTCAATTCGAAGATCCTCGAGGTAGCTTCTTTGGAGTCCGCAGTCCTTAACTCTCCCACTTTATCATTTAGTTCTATTTGTAATGTTCTTCCCTTCTAGACAGTGTTTCAAACTATGTTATATTATAAATGCTCATTGTACTCAGCGACACCCAAGTTTTTGGAAAATTTCTGTATCGAGTTGTGACATTTTTATCTTTTTATGATATTTTCACTTATTTAAAAATGTTTTAGTATGTTTGAATTTGAAAGTGTTGGTATGTATGAGTTGTCGGTTTGCCTAGTATCATGATAGGCGCCATCAAGACAGGTTAAGATATCCCTCGAAATTTCACCTAAAATCAACTCTATACTTTACTAATCTCCCTCGAAATTGAGATATCAACTCCAAAGGATATTTTCAATCATTTGCAAGAATAACCAATCCAAACAAATCAAAAAATCTGAAAATCCGAAGATCAAATTCAGTGGGAAGAGAGAATGTGGAGATTATGGGCGTAGATTAAGGGATTTTGATATAAAAAGTAAGGAGAGAAAAGAGGATAGAAAAACAAAAAGTAAAGAATGTAATTGAATCCTTTAATTGAAGGCACTAATAATGGGGTGTGAGCCTTTTAAGGTGGAACGTATACAATTTATAAGAAAAATCTAGATACTTATTAAAAACTAGGGGTGTCAATGGTTCGGTTCGGTCGGTTATTTTATAAACTTTGTATCATACCAATTTTCAGTTATTCTACTATGTATAACCGAAATTAGATTTTTCAAAACCGTCTCAATCATGTCGGTATCTATTTGGTATCGTTATGGTTTGGTTAATTTTAGGTATTTATTTTAAGTGTCATGTAAAAGTCACTAGTAAAATTAGAATGCAATAATACACATAGTTTTATAGGACTTAGCAAAACTCTATAGACATTTTTTACAGTTTAAAAGGTGATGAATAAAGGAAATATTAAAGATGGATAAAGTATATATCCATCAACTATTCTACAGAATTATAAAAGAAACTAAGAAAATATAAAAAAATATATAAATCACACGAGTGAACAGATATTAATCAAACTAGGATTCAAGAATAAAGTGGATAGAAGATTAAATATTCAAAAAGAATCTAAATCATACGAAAAGAAACATATTCAATACATAATAGTTTGTGACTCATAATCACTACATTAACTTGTGTCTTGCTAGTGAATATGTATGAAATAATTTATTGTGTCCAAACGCACACACAAGTATATGTGGTCGACAAGTAATACAGTGATAAGAAATTATCGTTCTCACGACAATTTCTGATCAACTATTGTCCAGTCCAAGCTATTTATAAATTTTATGCTCAAGTGAGTGTGAAGAATATGATTGTGAATTTTGTAACAAATTACTACGAACTAATAAGCAAGCAAGAAAATAAGATCGCAAGTAGAGCAAACAAACACTTAGAAAGAATTCAATGAGATGGGGATATTCCAGGGTTATGGTAGTCACGTCTCGTCTATTGATTTTTTTTTGGTTTATGTAATCATTTAACATATCTAATTTGTTGATTATCATGGTTTATTATGCTCGCAAATTTCTTTCGGCGCTCCGCTCTCCTATTCAAGCCAACCTAAGAATATATGTCAATATAATCAAACTTGACTAGAACGCATGTATATTTTCTGCAAAAATAACTAAGTAAGGCAACTAGAATATGTCTATCATAATCGAAAATCTATTCTCTGATGCCTGGATTCAAGAACTTACTCAACTCAATCTTATATGCATAAGCTTTAAACAAACATGGGTTCTGTATAGTCAAGCAGAGGACAAAATATCAGGCAAGATCTATATGATATTCAAGAGAATCTAAGAACCTGCTAAAATTATCCAAATTTGTATGATACAGAGAAAGAGCTTAAACTCAACTTAGAGAAATGGATCCTAGTATAGGAAAGTATCTTGAGGCAACAATCTAAAGTACAATGGCTGAGACTAAGAGACACCAACTCAGCTTTTTTCCATGCTTGTCTCAAGAATAGGATTGCCCAGAATCACATTAATAGGCTGAAAACTACTAGTGGAGATGTGGTACACACTTACAAGGAAATTGAAAAAGAGGTCATTGGATTTTACAAGGGACTGCTAGGCAGTTGTGCTACACAACTATCTGTAATTACACCTAGTGTGCTAGCCATTGGCCCCATTCTGAATAGAGAACAACAGTTGTCCCTTATAGCTTCAGTCCAAGAGAAGAATTCTACTTAGTTTTGAGAGATATATATGATCTAAAGTACCCAGGATGTGATGGTTTTAATTCCTTCTTCTTTAACAAAGCATGGCCTATTATTGGTGAGAATGTTTCAGATGTTGTGATCCTGTTCTTTCAAACCACATGGATGTAAAGGCTATCAACTGCACCAGTGTTACATTGATTCCTAAGGTAAAATCCCCCTATACTATTAAGGAGGTTAGGCCCATGTCTTGTTGCACTATACTATACAAACTAATTTTCAAGGTTATTACAAAGAGGCTGTAGAATGTCATGTATTACCTAGTTGATAGTAGCCAGAATGTTTTGTTCCTGGGAGGGTTATAGCTGATAACATCTTATCGAGCCATGAACAGGCAAGGGTCTATGGGAGGACGGGTATTTCTCCAAGATGTATGCTTAAGATTGAAATGCAAAAAATATATGATTTTGTGGAGTGGACATTTATTGAGCAAGTGCTGATTGGTCTGAACTTCCCTAGTGTATATATGGCTTGGATAATGGAATGCCTTAGGACAGTATCTTTCTCAATCAGTATAAATGGGAAGCTTTCTAAACCTTTTGATGCCAAAAAGGGTTTGAGGTATAGGTACCCGATATCCCCCTTCCTATTTGTGTTAGTGATGGAATACTTGAGCAGAGTATTGAAATAATTGGGGCAAAATCTTGATTTCAACTACCACCCAGTGTGCCAAGCTGAATATTATCCAATTTGGGTTTGTATATGATTTACTTCTTTTCTGTAGAGGTGATGTTGCATCAGTAAGATACTTGATTGAGCACTTTCAACACTTCTCAATTGTTTCTGGACTCATAGCTAACCCTGCCAAAATCTCAATCTACTTTGGAGGCATGAACAGTGATGTGCAACAAAAATTTTTGTTGATGCTCGGGTTCACTAAAGGAGAACTTCCCTTCAAATATCTAGGGGTTCCCCTTAGCTCTAAAAGAGTATATCTAGGGGTTCCCCTTAGCTCTAAAAGAGTCTTATGTTTACAATGTAAACCTCTGCTCGATAAGATTCTACAAGGAATCTTGGACTACCAAGTTCCTGTCATATGATGGTAGAGAACAACTCATCAAATCTGTCTTATTCTATGTACAATCCTTCAGGGCTCAAATCTTTGTGCTCCCTAAGAAAGTTGTGTAGATCATAGAAGTTTTGTGTAGATCATAGAAGTTATATGTAAAAGTTTCTTGTGGACTGGTGGTACTGAACACTCAAAGAAAGCATTATTTGCCTGGGAAAGAGTATTTCAACCAACAACTATTGAAGGCTTAAACATCTTAGACATCACAGCTTGGAACAGAACGGCTATTAGCAAAATGCTTTTGAAGTGATGCCAAAAAAAAAAGACAAATTATGAGTTAAATGGATAAAATGTTATTATGGGGATAATAGGAACTTCCTGGAAGACATTCCAAAATAGACTTCATGGATTATTCAGAATATTATGAATGCATCAAAGTACTATATAGAAGCAGGATATGAACTAACTGACATACACAACATGGACCAGTTCTCTTCAAAGAAATTTTACCAGAGGCTAAGAGGTGAGTTTCCAAAGGTGGACTGGAGGAAAATGGTATGTAACAACCTTGGACTGCCTAAATGGATGTTTGTATTATGTCTATCATGGCAAGCTATATACAAGGCATAAAATAAGTAAATGGGGGATGACTAGTGATACAACATGCCTTTTGTGTGGCCAGGAAGCTGAAAGTCACTCCCACTTGTTCTTCGCATGTGAAAGTGGCTGCTCAAGTCTGGCAGAAACTTCTATTGCAAGGTATTAAAAGGAGGCCTAGAAACTGAGATGATGAACTACAATGTGCAATCAAGTTTGCTAGTGGAAGGTGTGCTAGAGCAGAGGTGTACACAATGTGTTTTGCAGCTGCAATGTACTCTATATGGAGAGAAAGGAACATGAGAGTATTTCAAAGTAACCAATAGACTGTGAACCTAATGATCAAACATATAATCGAAGAGGTGTATTTTAGAGGTAGTAAGAAACCCAAAGTAGCAAGTTGGTTAGCACGTTTTGATTTCTGCCCTACTTAAATAGTAAGTAGTTTGCCTTGATAGTTCAGTTCATAGTTGATTTTTATCATGATAGTACTGTATTGTTAGCTACACAATAGAATAATTAAGTGCAAGATTTAATAAACAAATTAATATGATAAAATCAAGCAAAACAATCAACCATCAAACTACAATAGTCAAGAATGACCCATAACCCTAGAATAACGAGGCTCTTAGCCACACATATTAATAAAAATAATCAAAATATCATTTTTAAACATAAAATCTATAAATACTAGATGAAGGATGGAATAATTATTTTTCTCTCAAAGTGGCGTCTCCCCTTCCAAAAAAGTTTTAGGCTTGCTTTTATACGAGTTAGGGTGTCTTGGGTCGAAAAAAAATCCTGGGCGAAATAGGACAAGTTTCCATCACCGATGCCCATGGTATCGTGGGGTGCTAGCCCTGGCATTGGAATTTTGAGGGTCTAATTTCTTTGCCACAGGTAGTGCCCCACTCTATCCTTGGCGCCACTTTGTGGAATTTTTCCCATTTCATCCCCTTTTTTATTCAAATCATGCGCCTTCATCCCACATTGCCTTTGGATGATTCCTACGCATAAAATACAACAAATTAACACAAATTATTGCACTACATATCCAAAATCTATGGGAAATGAGTAAAATACGAGGCAATATGCATGTAAATGTACATACTCTAAGCTGAATATCAACACCCCACACTTAAATTCTTGCTCTCCCTCGAGAAATGGTACTATAACGACACCCCAACAATGTACACATCAACTATGAAGGAGGAATTCAATTTTTCAATCATACACACTATTGTCAATACCGGTAATCAAGCATGAACATACGAATTTCACATTCTTCCCGTTTTACGCATGTCCCAGTATAAACAATTTAATTCTACTAATTCAAACAACCTACCCATAACCACCCTACCTCAAGAGCTGACTCGTTACCACTAAGCTCCCTCAACTCATGCACTCACCCAATAAGAGAAGTTTACAATATAACCAATCCATCATGAGATCATGTGCCCTCATCAACAAACAAGAGAGTGAATATGAAAATAGTCCACACTTTCAAGTATAACTTTAAACATAAATTAAGGATATCACACAATTTGAACAAAATTTGCTCGCTCTCACAAAGAATTCATGTGCATCCTATGGTCGTACCATAAGCTTGCTCGTAGTATACATCCCTACTAATCTATGCTAGCCAAGTCTAAGATCAATTAGGACTTTATGGGTTGTAATATAGGCTAAGGGACGGGTAGAAAACATTTAGGAATAATGACTAATCCTCCTAAGCATTTTAATACACTACAATCAAGAATCAAGCACTTTTTCTTCTCAACCAATTCACTCGCCACAAACCACACAAAACATAGCACTTTCTTCAATTAAGCATTTCTACATCCCCACTAGAACGAATTAGTAAGATTAGGATGTAACGACCCGGTCGGTCGTTTTGTGCATTTGCACTTCGCTCGATGATTTGAGAGCATGAGTAGCTAGGTATGATGTATTACGACTTGTGTGTATCGTCGGTTTCGATTTTTGGGTGATTCGAAATTAGTTTGGAAGAGTGAATTTCATTGTTGAAGCTTCAAGTTAGAAAAGTTGACCAAGTTTGACTTAACATGAGTTTTGATGGTTTCTTTAGCTCCGGATGGTGAGTTTGGACTTGGCGTATGCCCGTATTTGCATTTGGATGTTCCTAGAATGTTTTCGCACTATTTGGAGAAAAATGGAAAGTTGAAGGTTTGGAAGGTCGAGAGGTTTGATCGGGAGTTGACTTTGCTGATATCGGGTTTGGATTTCAATTTGAGAGTTGGTATAGCTCCGTAGTGTCATTTGGAGCTTGCATGTAAATTTGATGTCATTCCGGGTTGATTTGATATGATTCAGTGCGAGTTATAAAAGTTGAAAGTTCATTAAGTTCGATTTGAGGTGTGATTCTTAGTTTTGATGTTGTTTGATGTTATTTGAGGCCTCGAGAAGGTTCCTGTTATGTTATGTAACTTGTTGGTATGTTTTGACAGGTTCCCGAGAGCCTCGGGTGTGTTTCGGATGGGCTACGGGCCATTTCCTTCTATTTTTGGACAACTGATTGTTGTTATCTGGTGTTCTTCATTGCGATCGCGATGCAATCATCGTTTTCATGTAGCGTTCTATGGAAGCTAGAATTTTTGTTGTTCGCGATAGCGAAGAGACAACCACATTCATGAGGCTTTGAGATTTTTATCCTCGTGTTCGCGTCAATGAATACATGATCGTGTATAAGGAACTGGAAAGGGCAGCATGGGTTTTACTCACTGTGTTCGCAAGTTTGAGTACACGTTCGCGGCTCTGTCCATGCATTCGCGATGATTTAGTTTTTGGCATCTTGTGTTTTGTGCTTCGCGATCACGAAGCATTTCCCCAGATCGCGAAGAAGAACATCTGGGCAGACCTATATTTACTCTATTTCGAGGGCTTTTGATAATTTATCAATTTTTGAGTTAGAGAGTTCGGATTTGGGAGATTTTGGAAAGGATTTTCACACTTTGGATTAGGATGTTCATTAACTGAATTTGATTTTATTTTATGATTTCATCTTTGTTTTTATCATTAAATTAGTTATTCGAATAAGAGAAAATGAGAATTTTCGGAAAAACTTTCAAAAATGTAAAATGAGGATTTGAAGGCTGATTTGATGTCGAAATCGAATAATTTTGATATGCTTGGACTCGTATCGGAATGGGTATTCGGATTTTGCAAATTTTGTCGGATTCCGAGATGTAGGCCAGAGGTTAATTTTTTGGGTTGACTTTATAATTTTCTTTAAATATCAAAGCTTTATTATCCAAAATTGTTTCTTATGGTTTTCATTTATGATATGAAGTTATTTTGGCTAAAATTGAGCCGTCCAGAGATTGTTTCACACGAGAAGGTCATTTTAGAGTATCGATTTAGCTTCTTTGAGGTAAGTATCTTGTCTAACTTTGTGGGGGGGACTTCTCCTTAGGATTCAGGTTGATTTGTTATTTCTGTTATGTGAAAGCTGTGTACGCAAGGTGACGAGTGGGTACACGGGCTATATGTGGTATTCGACCGATTTAGGTTACCAAGAATCATTACATGCCTTTAAATTAATCGCCATGACATGTTATATCCTTCATTGTTAATCTATTATTACATGCTCTATTTCACGTTGTAGCACTTGTTATACCTCGTACTTGTTATTTTTGCCCTTATATACTTTAGTTGAAGTTATTGTCTTCCTTATTTTCTTGGTACCTCTAAATTGTTGAGTCTCTTCCATGTCTCTATGCTTATTTGCTACTTGCCTTTACTTTTTTACTTTCACACCTTAGTTGTCACATGTTTCACTTGTCCTATAGTTTTTTTAATATTTGTTGCATTCCTTTGATTATTATGTGGTTCCTTTATTTTCGTGTACTAATACCCTTTGATTGTAGAAATTATTGTAAATTGAGTTATTGTATTGTTGTTGTTAATTAAAATATTTATGGATCGGGTTGCACGCCGCAATGGGTTAAATAAGGGAGGATTGTGTGTGTACGGTGGAATCGGGTTGCATGCCGCAATGGATGATATAAGGGAGGATTGTGTGTGTACGGTGGTATCGGGTTACGTGCCACAACGGATTTTTACATGTGATTATTGATATTGATATGGTGAAATAAGGGAGGATTATGTGTGTATAGAGTGATCGGGTTGCGCGCCTCAATGGATTGTGTGTGTTGTATTCATTGTTGTTGTTTTTTCTTATGTGAGTCATGCATCCACGTGCACTGTTGTATTACTTTAATGTGTCATTTGTTGCTTCTGTGTTTACTTGGTGAACTGATTTTCAAGATGAATTTACTGCAAGAGGTCATTATCTCATATCATGTTGAGTTGTTAGTAAGATAACGGTTTTAAGAAAAATAATTTTGGACATGCTTATATTACTTGACTCTTAAGTTGGAACTCTTTGTTTCATTTGGTACTTTACTATTCATTATAGTTGTCACATTTTACTTTAATTGATTTCTCAAATTAAACTCCTTACCCTATCTGATGTTTTTACTTTACTTAAAAATTGTTACTATGTTTTATTTTAACAAATTCTATGTTTAATTTGGTAAGTTATCCAATGCTTCGTTTTATTTGAAAATGCCATTTTCTTTACCCCAAAAGATTTCTAAAATAAACTCATTTTCTCATTTGATTCCCTACTTTATTCAAGATTGTTATTGTGCTTTATCATATATAAATAAATCTATCGAACATTTTATTTAGAAATTGACATGAATACGATGTACATGATAGCATGTGGACTTTGCCGTGCGAAAGTGATTTGGAAATATGTAGGCACGGGGTGCCATACTTGTAAGGTTTGGAATTTTTTACTTCTGATTTGAGATTTACAAGGAGTGGTACCTCGGGTGGTTCTTGTTGTGACTTGTGTGTTAGAAACAATTTGATTGATTGAGTTGTCATCGGTTCCCCTTACTTGAATCATTCATATTTCATCTGTATCCTAACTATGTTTTTGCTTTATTACCTAGTTGTTATTGTTGCCATTCGTGTTCCTATTATCCTCACTGTTGATTGTAAATTTGTGATTCTTCTGATGTTGGTCTTACATTGATGTTATTTACATTGTTAGATTTAAGTTATAACCTGCACAGATTTACATTGATGTTCTTTACATTGATGGTCTGGTCGGTGACTTGACCTGGCCTCGTCACTACTCTACCGAGGTTAGGATTGATACTTACTGGGTACCATTGTGGTGTACTCGTGCTATGCTTCTGCACATTTTTGGGAAGATACAGGTACTTATGATCGAGTTGGTTTGAGATTTATGTATGTGCAGCTGGAGGCTTCAAGATATACCTGTTTTGATGTTTGCAGGTTCCGAAGTCACCGTCTGTTGTATTTTATTTCCATTGTTTCCTATTATTCCGGGACAGTGATGTATCGTTATTTCTAGTGACTCATAGAAAGGCTTATGACTTGTACTACTGATATTTAATGTAATGTAGTTAAGTTAGTTAGGTTCCAAAAATAGAGGGATACTACCTAACTATCCTAAAGAAATAAGAAAATCTTTTTGGTTTTTTTATCGGGCCTTAATCCCTCAAGAAAGTTGTCCAAGAGATCCATCGTCGGGAAAAATCTTCGAGCTCTTTCTGATTGTTTTTTTATGTGTGTGTGATCACGCTCAACTATGTCTTATAGAAAGAATATATGGGCTCTGCAAATATAACTCGGGGTATTACGCCCAAAGTCGATCCCTCAGGGAATTTACGTATCAATCAAGACGTCAGAATACAAAACTTTTACTTAATCAATTTGCTCAAGACTTTTGAGTATCAATTGGTGATGTTTTACTATTTCTACTGAAAAAATTAATAAACTACCGATTAACTAACAATATGATATAAACAAGTATAATAAAGGTCTAAGGTTATGGTTTCCCCCGTCGGTGAACTTCCTTCTCGGATACTTCTTATAGTTTGATTAGTTTTTTTTTCTATCAATCATGAACACTCTATCTACCATAAATCTCTCTCAAGTAATTATGATAATTTACTAGACGCACTCTCTCAAGTTACGCTAGCTAGATTGCATTACAGCTCACTTTAGATTGCACCCGAAGTATCGTTATTTCTAATCCAAGTTCTAAACCCTCGANATAACTTGCATAATTAAACTACAAAGTAATGAATAAAGGATGTAAAAATCAATGTTTTGCTTTGCTGAGTAGTATTCCACAGGCTTCTCCTCTCTCTAATGGCATCATCCTCAAAGTTGTGTTTCTGGGTCTATTTATATTTTTGGGACAAACCCTAAACGTGTGGGAGACTTCTAGTCAAACCGGAAAACACTTAAAATCTTCAAAACTCGGACTGGGCCGGACCAAGGACCAGGCGTTACAGGCCAAACGCCTGGCTAACGCTTGACCAGGCCTGGCGTTAGGGCCCAAACGCCTGGCTAGGCCACACTTTACAGCCTGAACGCCCCCCAAGCGCCTGGCATGGCCAGGCTTTACATCCCAAAAACTTGGCTATAGCCAGGTTCACTCCTTTTTGACTCTTGAGCGTATTTTTGACATTTATGCCTCCATTAGCTCGGCGTCCATATCCAATTCACCTACACATGAAATATACTCCATTATGCACATACGAAGTGTATTTTTTATCATTAACGCAGATAAAATATAAGGCACATAATGCGTTAACTCATGAATTCTAGCCACACATCAACACCCCACACTTAAACATTTGCTCGTCCTCGAGCAATTAAACTACACTCATGAACACAACTTATTAAGCAAATCCCTTAACACGTTATACCAAGAATTCTTAAAATAGTTTAAGCACAGAAGTGTGACATTCTCGCCTTAATAATAGACTCACATATACCATGCTTTATTCACAATCCACTCACTGCTCTAACATAAGGTCAACAACATTACCTTTCCTTCATGAATCATATGCCCTCACCAATTCAAAGGGCTAGTTCCACACACAATGAAATTTAAGAACACTTAGGAACTCAAGATAGAAGGAATTCACTCACACTCAGAAATAATATTCATATGCCACAAAAGATTCACCATAGGCTTGCCCGTAGTGTACTACTCTAGTAATCGAGCTCATTCAGTCTACGATCAAGTAGGACTTTATTTGGTTGTAATGTAGGCTGCAGGACGGGTAGGATACATTTAGATATAAGAGTGACTACACCTCCCTAAGCACTTTAATACATATACTTTAGCGCTCAACCTCAAACTTATATTAA
>ML382901.1:734-12517 GCA_005239525.1 Nicotiana knightiana | reverse complement strand
TGAAAAATAAGTTGAAGCTCCTGAACTTGGGTTCCCACAGTTTTGTTGTCTATCATTTTATAGTCTAGAAACTTGGCAACCACAAATTTCTTCAAGCATGCATCTTCCGTCTTGTACTTCTTCTCTAGTGCATCCCATAATTCTTTCGAAGTATTCATCGCACGGTACATATTGTACAAGTCATCCTCTAAAGCGCTTAGGATATAGCCTTTGCAAAGACAATTTGCCTTCTTCCATGCTTCAACAATCATGAACTTCTCGTTGTCCGGCATGTCCGCAGCAGGCACTGGAGGTTCTTCACTAGTGAATTTCTGCATACCAAGTGTGGTAGCCAGAAGAACACCCTTTGCTTCCATCTTTTGAAGTTGGATCCAGAAAATTTTCCTGATTTTTGTGCTGGTGGAACAGCAGTCCGGCTTGACGAGGGTATCGTCGTTGCCGCAACAGTCGCATAAGAATTTCCCTTATCAATTGCCATTTCTCACTATCAAAAACAGAAGAGTTCAATCAATGGCAAAACCAGAACAGTAAACAATAATGTAATCAACAATAAACAGTATGTATAATAAATAAAAGCTGAAGTTTTTATATACTGTTTCACAGAAAACGATGAAGTTTTTATGTTCTTCAAATCATTTTCTGAATTTCAAAACTCTGATGAAGTTTTTATATCTTCAAATCAGAATAATAAAATTCAGAAGGAGTAGAAAACACACTGGTTTTAATCTCCACAAAAAGAATACAGAAAGAAAATAATAATAATAATTTCCTTAAGATTGTTATTCATCTGTATTGCTGTAAAATAAAATAATAAATTTTCTGAAAATACAGAAACAGTGAGAAACCTCACTAGTGCGGGCTCTAGCGCGGTCGCGCTATTGGAATTTATCTGGGACAGTAAGGAACCTGACTAGCGCGTGCTGACCGCGAGCGCACTAGTCCAGGTGTCCTCAGCTTCACTTCTGAAAAAAAATAAAAAATAATACAAGAATAAACCGAGCCCACTGAATACATAGTGTGTCTCTTAAGAAAATTATTCCCCTCAAGTACCCGAGGTTTTTGAATATATCCTCCCAGAATAGAACGATTTAACTCTCCAGTATATCGGTACCAAAAACTCCAGTGATCGGCGAACCACTTGATGGTCGTAAAACACACTGGAATATTTTTGTGCAGAAGAAGAAGAAGAAGATCAGAAAATTTAGTAAGTAAAGATTCTGGGATTCAAGGTTTTGAAAAGGTTTTGCAACCTTTCAGAACTTCTGAAAAAGTTTTGCAACCTTTCAGAACAGCCATAGTTGTTGGAACAGGTGTGAAGATTGCAGGAAAATTAAAAACGAATTTAAAATAATCCGGAAAGAAAAACGGACCGGACCTTTGTCTAAAAAGATTAATCAATCAATCGATCTTTGACCGAATCCGAACACGAGCGAGCGACGCCGACCACAGCGTGAGGCTTGCCTTCTTCTCAACTCTTTAAGAGCTAGAAGAAGAGCTTCTCTATATATACACATAGATTTTCTTTGCTTCTTCCAATGAGGGACAAATTGCACTAATTCAAAATTTTACTTCCCTCTATTTCTTTTCCCACCATTTTTCTTCACTCTCTTTAAGCTACACCAAGCTTAAAATTAAGCTAAACTAAGCTTAAAGACCAACATAGTCAAGTAGCACATAAGTTGATCTAGATATCACCATTAGTGGTGGCAAAATAGATAAAAAAACAGTTATCCATCCGTATTATCCACTAAAAAATGGGTTGGACAGTGAACTTTTTAAAAATGGGTCGAATATGGATACGATCCATATTATCCACGTAAAAAAATAGATAATCAATGGATTTAACTTTTTCATTTGCAAAAACTCATTGGGGGTTCCTCAAGTTTGAGAGATTAGAAATTCTCCTAAAAGTGATCATATTCAAGAAGCCATGTATAATATGAATATCCATATTATTTGCCAGTTAACTCATTTTCTATCTATATTAAATATGGGTCGGGTCAAATATTTTATCCTAGTCGAACCAATCCGTTTGACGCCCCTAATCACCATTATAAAAGAAATAGTGAAGATGTATGAATTCTTGTTTGGTCTTCAAGAGTACAGTTCAGTAACAAAGAGGTCACAGTTCTTTGTCACTATTTGAATTGTAATGCGAGTTCAAACGATAATTCACGTGTTCATACACTAATTTACGAGTTCAAACACTAATTTCCTAACACTTCAGTTCGATGTTTCATACACTTATGTGGAAACAAATCATTTCCATTCCAAAAGTTAGAAACCAAATTAACATATGATTTGAGATAATTCATTTCTACTCCTTCTTAATCTATGTTGCATGGACTTTTCAAAATAATGTCGAACCCGTCCAACATGCACCAGGCAACATAGATTAAGGGGAAAAAAGAAAGAAATTAAAGTTACTTCACTTGGGGAAGTCTGGTTTTCTTGCTCCTTTCCTTAAATTAAACGTAATTTGAGTGAGGATATCTAAGTTTAACCCTTCTTAATTATATTATCGGTCCTAACCAATACTGAGAAGAAGCTATTAAAATATAAGCACAATGTAAATAAAGAAGAACCAGCTTTAGGAAATGTTTTGACTCTAAGATAT
Organism: Nicotiana knightiana; assembly: GCA_005239525.1. Classification (NCBI taxonomy): domain Eukaryota; kingdom Viridiplantae; phylum Streptophyta; class Magnoliopsida; order Solanales; family Solanaceae; genus Nicotiana; species Nicotiana knightiana. The sequence goes on along the minus strand of ML382901.1, from coordinate 9,900 downwards.
TTTTTGCTAAAAGGGGTTGCCATACTATTAAGATATTTCTACGACATTTCACTTCAAGATATTTCTCAAGTTTTAGTAACCTTTTGGATTGAGGAAAAAGGTGTATATGAAAACAATGTATAATAGAGGAAATTCCCTGGTCTTGTTTTTCCACTAAATTCTCAGCCACATTTGTGGTGATAATGAAGGAATTGTTTTCTTTTGCCAAAAATAAACAACCCCTACAAAACTTAGCCACCATTTGCGTGTCTTTTTATTACTAAAAAATAAGACTTGCTCTTCATATATACGTGGATAACCAAAACAAAAATTCTTCACTTTCCCTTGTGTTCCACTGTTTTTCTTAAATGTACTTTATTTCAGGATAAGTATTTAAAAAATGAATGGTCTGTTGAAGAAGCTGAAGCATGTGGTTGTGAATCAAGTCTTTGCTTTCCTTTTCTTGGAATTTCTTTTCCTCTTCTCAAGAATCATTACAAATGAAGCATTGTTGTAACGATAAAGTTTTCTTCACGTGATCTATGGATTACGGGTGCGAGCCGTGATAAATTGTCTACATCACACTTCTTGAGATGCAATCAAGGACGGCTCAATAAGATTTGGAGGCCTAAAGCAAAAATTTAATTGGAGGTCTTTAACGAAACCTTCATTCATATATATATTATTTGAAAATTATTTTTTCTAACTTTTCGAGATGTAAAGTTATTAATAATTTCTTTTATAAATCATTTAATCACTCTTAAGATATTATTGATCTTAGGAAATAAAACCAAATTGAAGAAGTTAATAATTTGATATCAAAATAATTACTGTATTTGATTTTCCAATATATTTCAATGCTTGAAATCTTCAGAGGAAAAAAATTAAGAATGTGCTATTATGCAATATAGCTTATTCAATAGTATTCTTCAACTCTAGTTTTTTATTGAAAAATTATTTTTTTATGGAATAATATAGCTTATCGAAAATTTGCTCTTTGCAGAAACCAAAAAAGAAAATATAAGAGTGTAGTACACGTTTTCTGATGAGAAATATATAAAAAAAATAATAATAAAGATTTGAACTATTAGAGATATTAAAATAGAGACTAAAAACTTATTAAATATTTTCTAGCGAAAAATATAAAAAAGAGAAAAATAATGTAGGTATTTTACTAATGATGTCAATCGTAAAATGTAAATAACACAAATTTTTATATCGTTTAGTGGAGTAACGAAAGCGGTTATATCAGTAGCAAACTAAAAAGTTTTCTTTACTTTTTATAAAAGATTTTACTTTTCTATTTTGAAATACTCAATTTTTTTTTAAATAATGTGTAAATCTATTATTGATAAAAATTGGGCTTCATCTCCAATGATTGTGGTGGAATGAATATGATTTAACCCAGTATTTTAAAAGGCGTTTTCGGAGCGGGGCGAGGCGCACCAAAAATGTCCCGGGGCGATGGTGTAGAGTGAAAGTCTCAAGAGGCGTACGCCCAGCAATTTGGGACGTACGCCCGAGCGGCGTAAGCCCCAGAGATTTTTCAAATTAAAACAAAATTTGTTGAATAAGTCCTTCATATAATACCCAAATTCTCAAAATTCAGCTTGGTAATTACTCAAAAGTTTTAAAAAGGTACTGAAATGTATTAAATTTAAAATTCAAGACCCTTTTTATTGATTGAAGCCCAATTCATGGTCTTTCTCAATTCTTTATCTTGTCCGCTAGTCTGATACTATATCCCAAAAGCAACGAATATTTACATTTTTTTTACAAATACAAAGAGAACTCCACGCTCCTTCATAGCAGCAAGTTCAATATTAGTCATCCCTTTTGTTCCTCCATATAGAAAACTGTATTCTTTTCGACTCAAGTTACTTGAGCTTCTAAATAAAAAAATAAAAAAATAAAAAATAAATAATATATATATTCTTAAGCAATTTTACCTATTTATAAATATTTATTGTAATTATATTATTTTATAAATATTAAAAATAAAATACCTATGGGGCTTAGGCCCCGTGCCTCAGGGCTTACACCTTGCTGAGGTATATGTAAAACGCCTCGCCTTACGCCTACACCTTTTAAAATACTGATCTAACCTACTTTAATTAGATATTTCAGATTTGAACCCTATGGATAATATACTATTAGAGTGCATTTTCCTTTTTATTAGGCATTAAGTGGTGCAAATTCAAATTAGTGGAAGCTTCAAACTCCAATGTAAATACCAAATATATGTTTAAAAAAATTAGAATTTGGGATCTAAAGCAATGTTTTAATTGCTAGACCCACTAACCGCTTTTGGATGCGACTTTTCTTTGGAACCTGCATCAATATGAGATGCTTTGCACCGTGCTTCCCTTGTTTAAAAATCATTACAAGTCAGAGGCAACTAGCCTTGTTGATCCACAATTACACACTGTTGATTAGTTCTCAAAGAAAAAGCTTCTTGATTTGAATAATACAAACTTTAGAACGTTGCCGTGATGGCTGGACTGTAATTTTGGATTTTTCCATGTTTGCACTAAATAATTTAAGTATGTGAAAGAGTTGCTTTGCAAAAAAGAAAATAACTTCTCATAGATGGATTATGAAATGCTTAGTATTGTTTTTACTTATCAAAGAAAATAATTACAGTATTTATTTTTAAAAAATAAATTATACTTCCTCTGTTCCAATATAATCGATATACTTCCCTTTTAGTCTGTCCTAGAAAGAATGATAATTAACTTTATAATTCTCAAGATTTCCTGCACCAACATATAGAAGGAAAAAAAAGAACAAAAATTTCGAACAAAACACCAGCATTTATTGTTTATTTATATTATTCTTTTAATAAATAAAGTCTCATTTTGCAGCAAATGATCAGGGTCATGGGATTCTGTTTGGATGTACAATATTTGCACTCCACGAATTTATGAAACAAACATAAATATTGATTTTAATTTCATTGATTGAGAAGTTTTTTTGTTTTATTTCCTTTTTCTCTTCTTCGTTTCATTGAAGCCAAACCACGAGGAAAACAAACATACTGCATCTCATTTTCTATCTTTGACTTTTGGCTCACAACGACTCCTATAACTTTGAGGTGTTTAGACATAACACACTGTATACGGTAGAAATCAGAACTATCCGATTTCTTTATTTGGTCGAGGATAAGACGTTGCATCGAAGAGTAGAAGCACAGAGTTCGAGATCGAAGTCTCTTTCGAGATCGAGGTTGGTATCAATCGACGCTAGGGGAGATAGACTTCGAATAACATCGGGGATAGTTTAGTAACAGAAAGAATGAGATATCCGTGATTGGTCGAGGATCGTGGCATGAATCTCGGAATGAATCAAATCAGAAGCGGTTAATTAGCTGATTATACGATTTTCTTCTGTAATTAGAGATATACCATAATTAGGATTCCTCTACTATATAAAGAGGAGTTTCAATCATTTGTAGGCATCATTTTTTACTGAGAAAAAGCTATACAATTCTTTCTTTCTTGCTCGCTATTGCTCATCTGAGTTATTTTTTCTTAATTGTTCTTATACTGTTATCACCTCGAGAGTACCTTAATTCGAGGTCGAGGCTCAGTTTACATAATGGTTTGATTCATTTCTATTTTAATTATGTCATTTACTTACGCGTTTGTCAATTGGTATTGAGTGAAATCACATATCCTTAAAACCATAATATAAGTTTAATTGTTATCCAAATTTTTGGGTAAATAGTTTGACGCCCACCGTGGGGCTAAGGATAATAGTGATTGTTCCATACTGATTCCCATAACACACACAACTTTACGCTTGCTATTGTCAAGTATTTTTGTTTTCAGGTTAAAAATATGTCAAACTCACAAACAACACCCTCACATGGTGACAGCGGCCTCGGATTTCACGGGTAAAACGACAACATAGTTGCTCCAGGGGTCGAGGTACCACAAGCTGATATCGAGGGAGCAACGACTGGCAATCCAGTCGACGTCAGTTCGCATATCGCTCTGAATACGAATCTGGGCGCGGACCCTGAAGGGAGTGTACGCAGAGAAGGCCGATCTAGTGGTCGAGGTACACAGGGCGGAGAAGATGGAGGAGTCAGTCTCCAAGTGATATTCGAGATGCTACAGGCTCAACAAGCCGCTATTGCACAACTACAAAATCAGCATCGAACTCCGAGTGGGGTCGAACCAGAAGCCGCCCGCCGGACCGAGCCAGTATCAGAAAGGTCGAATACTAACGAATCGAGGATTGAACCTACAATAATGAAGATGCTCGAGGAGGTCACCAAACGAATCGAATCAGGAGAGAAGAAATTGAGGCAAATGATAAGAAAGTGGAAACGTAGAACTCCCGGGTTGATCAGATACCAAGGGCACCTCCAATTTTGAAATGGATGGATTCGAAGAAATTTGTACATAAGTCGTTCCCTCCAAGTGCGGCTCCGAAGCCTATTCCCAAGAAGTTTCGCATGCCAGATATCCCTAAGTACAATGGGACCACCGATCCCCACGAGCATGTCAGCTCTTATACATGTGCCATCAAAGGTAACAATTTGGAAGATGATGAGATCGAATCTGTTTTATTGAAGAAGTTCGCGGAGACTCTATCGAAAGGGGAAATGATTTGGTACCATAATCTACCGCCAAATTCCATTGACTTATTCACCATGCTTGCGGATTCTTTCGTAAAGGCACATGTTGGGGCCATAAAGGTTGTGACGAGGAAATCAGACCTTTTCAAAGTAAAATAAAAGGATAATGAAATGCTTAGGGAGTTCGTATCTTGGTTCCAAATAGGACGCATAGAGTTTCCACCAGTCACAGATGATTGGGATGTTCAAGCCTTTACTCAGGGGTTGAATGAACGAAGTTCGATAGCATCACGTCAACTGAAGCAAAACTTGATCGAATATCCGGCGGTGATCTGGGTTGATGTACATAATCTGTACCAATCGAAGATCAGAGTTGAAGATTACCAATTAGGAAATCCTTCCAGTTCCGTGTCCGCAACCAGGAATCATAGAGATATCGATAGGGAACCTCGGTCGAACAAAGACTGATATCAACCATACATTGCAGATCGCAGGAACGACAGTGCCGGACGCACTTCCACCCGAAACAATCGAAGAAGTGATCGAGGACAGAGTTCTCGGGGACTTATGAGCAAAAATGGTTTTGATAAGCACACCGTTCCCACAGAGGCACCTCGATTATCAGAGTATAACTTTAATATCGACGCATCAGGTATTGTATCGGCAATTAGAAGAATCAAAGATATTAGATGGCCCAATCCCATATAGACCGATCCTTCCCAAAGAAGTCCTAATCTAATATGTAAGTACCACGGCACACATGGCCACATAATTGAAGATTGTAGGCAACTAAGAGAGGAAGTATCCCATCTATTCAACGAAGGACACATTCGAGAGTTCTTAAGTTATCGAGCCAAGAATCATTTCAGAAAAAGGGATGCCAACAAAAAAAATGAATAGGAGGAGCCACAACATGTGATACATATGATCATCGGCGGGGTCGATATCCCACAAGGGCCCGTGTTCAAACGCACCAAAGTATCAATTACTAGGGAAAGACGGACCCGAGATTATGTGCCAAAAGGCACTTTATCGTTCAACGACAAGGAAGCAGAAGGAATTTACCAGCCCCACAATGACGCTCTGGTAATTTCTATCTTTACGAATAAAATTCAAGTTAATCATGTTTTAGTGGATCCAGGTAGCTCGACAAACATCATCCGATCGAGGGTCGTGGAGCAACTCGGCCTGCAAGATCGAATCGTACCCGTAACTCGGGTCGTGAATGGTTTCAACATGGGCATCGAAACAACTAAAGGAGGGATTGTTCTACCAGTGAACGTAGCTGGAACTATTCAAGAAACCAAGTTTCATGTAGTCAAGGGAGACATGAGGTATATCGCCCTACTCAGGAGGCCCTAGATTCACAATATGAGGGCAGTCCCCTCAACTCTCCACAAAATGATGAAATTTCCAACACCGGACGGGGTGAAAACGGTATATGGGGAGCAGCACACTGCAAAGGAAATGTCCGCGGTCGATGAGGTAATACCAATACTGGCACTTTCGATGACAAAGGGATCGGAGGTCAAAGGAAAACAGGAAGCCAAATAGTAACCACATCCACCAGCCTCGACTGAATCGGAAAAGCAGGGAATGGAAGAAGAAGATGACGATTATTGGATCCCTCGATCCTTCGTTATTCCTGAAGATTCCGATGCCACAAATCGACAGTCAAAGAGCTGCATACTGATCGAGTACCTGCCTGGTCGAAAGGTATACCTGGGAACGGGGTTAACCCCTGAACTCAGGAAAAAACTCATTATCTTATTGATAACATGGATTTTTTTGCTTGGTCCCACTTAGATATGACGGGGATCCCGCCAGAGATAACAACACATCAATTGAGTCTGGACCCGAAGTTCAGACCAGTAAAAAAAAAGAGAAGGCCCCAGTCCGAGGTAAAACATGCATTCATCAAGGACGAGGTAACTAAACTTCTCAAAATAGGATCCATTCGGGAAGTAAATATCCCTAATGGTTCGCGAACGTAGTTGTAGTCCCTACAAAGGGGGACAAACTTAGAATGTGTGTGGATTATAAAGATTTAAATAAGGCATGCCCCAGAGTCTTTTCCTTTGCCTAACATCGATCGCATGATCGATGTCACGGCCGGACACGAGATCCTTAGTTTTCTCGATGCCTACTCCGGGTACAATCAAATTCAAATGAACCTGGAGGATAAGGAAAAGACTTGATTTATCACTAAGTATGACACATATTGCTATAACGTAATGCCTTTTGGGCTAAAAAATGCTGGTGCTACCTACCAAATCCTAGTAAATAAAATGTTCGAAGAACAAATAGGTAAGTCAATGGAAGTATATATTGATGATATGTTAGTTAAGTCCCTGCACGCAGAGGACCATTTGACACATTTGCAGGAAACCTTCAAAATACTGAAAAAAAATACAACATGAAGCTCAACCCCGAGAAATGTGCTTTCGGGGTCAGTTTGGGAAAGTTCCTCGGCTTTATGGTGTCAAATCCGGGTATCAAAATCAATCCCGATAAAATCAAGGCTATCGAAGACATCACAATCGTGGATAGCGTTAAAGCCGTGCAAAGGTTGACAGGGCGGATAGCCGCCTTAGGCCGATTTTGTGACGACCCAAGAGGTCATTTTATGAATTTAGACTCCATTCTAGGCTTATTATCCATAAAAAGATTAATTTTAACTACCTCAATTTGCGTACGCAGTTCAGACGTGAAACCGGAAAGCTTTTATGTGAATATATAAGAAATAATAATTTTTAGAATTAAAAATTTGGTTTTAGTTGACTTGAATCAACATTTTGAGTAAACAAACTCGGATCTGTGTTTCGACGATCCCGGGAAGTTCGCAGTAAAATATGGGACTTGGGCGTGCCCGGAATTGAATTTTGAGGTCCCAAGCCTTAGAAATCAATTTTTGAAAGAAATTGTTTTGCTGAATTATTAATGAAATAAATAAATGAATTAACGTTTGAAACTGTTGGTATCGGAACCGTATTTTGATTCCGGAGCTCGATACAGGTTTGTTATGATATTTAAGCCTTGTCTGTGAAATTTGGTGAGAATCGGAATTTATTTGACGTTATTCGGACCTCCGGTTGATAAATAGTGAACTTTAAGTGTTCTTGAGAAAAGTAATGAGTTTTGAGGTTTAATTTATAGTTTTACATGTTATTTTCATGATTTGATTGCACGAGCAAGTCCGTATGATTCTTTTAGAATTGCGCACATATTTGGTTTAGAGCCCCGAGGGCTCGGGTGAGTTTCAAATAGGTTTGAGTTGTGTTGCACTCGTTCTTTCTTATGCTTCAACGTCGTTTCTTCAAGAATAAATGATATCATATTGAACAAATAAGCTCTGATTTCTATTTTGAATGAAGAATTAGATCCGTATCATAATTATGGACCCGTAGCAAAAAGAATCATCGAATTTGGACATCGTATGAGGATTTTATGGTCATTTTACTAAGGTTGCTAGATTTTTCAGGTTAATTACGAAATTGTCATTGACGGTGTATTAAAAATCTACACTATTTGCAAATATTAAAACCTACATATCTCCTTCATTATAAGGTCAAATTGAATGACTCAAAAGCCTAACCTGACTAGAACTTCACAAGAAATCCATTGGAGGTATAAAAATCGAGTTTCGGGATTGTTTGACATGATAAACGAGGCAGAATAGCTGGCAGAAAAATATATATAAAACGGTCAGACTTCTTCTTCTTCTTCTTCTTCTTCTTCTTCTTCTTCTTCTTCTTCTTCTTCTTCTTCTTTTTCTTCTTCTTCTTCTTCATATTTTCGAACCCCACAGCCCTAGGAGCGAATTTCTTCCCCAAATATCATCCCCTAGTCATAGGTAATCAATTATAAACTTTACTCTTTCAATTACTCATTGTTTTTCATCACTTTTAAATCAAAAACTAAAAATTTTCATGGTAAAAATTGAGGGTTTGGATAGAATTAGGGAATTTTGTAAAATTCGAATCTTTACCTCGAATTGAGGTCGTATTTATAAACTAATTTTATATTTGGGTTCGTGGGTGAATGAGTAAACCTAATTTGGTCCGAACCCCGAGTTTAGACCAAGCGGGCCCGGGGTCGGGTTTTTACTTTTTTTTGGGAAAACTTAGGAAAAATTATAATTTTCAATAAAGTTAGTTCCTTTAGACTTAATTAATGATTAGATTCGAGAAATTTAGAGAAAGATTCTAAAGGAAAAGCAGTAATTGAGCAGTGAGTGGCCTACGAAATTGAGGTAAGTGTTTGGTCTAACTTTGACTTGAGGTAATAGGAATCCCCACTTATTTGCTATGTGAATCATGTGTGTGGTGTATAGGTGAAGTGACGAGTATCTATGCACCACCAAATTGCCTGTTAAACATGATCCCTTTCCCGTTCCCAACTTAATTGATTCTTGTCTTAATTGCTCTATGTTCACTATTATTTCTATGACTACTTGGCCTTATTATTTTGTTGTTAAATATTGTTGTGGTTATTTTGGAAAGAGTATTGGTTGTTTTAGATGGTTCCCTTGTGGTACAAAACGGTTGAGCGGTTTGGAATTGTTTTTACGATATATATATATATATATATATATATATATAT
>MDKJ01021661.1:0-29566 GCA_005239525.1 Nicotiana knightiana | reverse complement strand
AGTTTGAAACTAGGTAGAATAAGGTAAGAATCACAATTAGGCAGTAAATTATGGAACTCAGAATCAATTAGAGAAAACTTAGTGCAAGACTCCCTTGATTAAGGGAGTTAACTTCAAACGGTATGAACATCTAACAAATAAGGAAAGAAATCAATGTGTAACTTGAGCATAACAGATAAGGAAACAATTCAATTAGTGCAAGTGCAGAACAAGTAATTAGGACAAGGTGCATAAGGTTCTAATTAAGGAAACATCATAAGAATCAATTAATAGTATAGTCAACCATAAAATAAGGCAAGAAAATAACTTAGACGTCAGAAATCAGTAAAAGATATCATCACAGGAAATCTATAAAAGGTGTTAATCACAAAAAATTAGGGATTCAAATAGGAACAATACTGATTAAGGGGATAATTAACACAAAATTTCTATGAACAAGCGAAATGAACACATAATAGGCAAGAAGAAGTAAAATCAAACACATAGTAAAGTAAGAATCACATAGAATCAGGGATTCAACTAGAGAAGATAGAACTGATTAGAGGAATTAAGAGAATAAACATAATATAAGCGGAAGAAGCAAGAATCAGAAACCCTAATGAACATAATAGGGTAAAATCACATAAACTCAGAGTGTTCATGAGAAACAAGCACACGAACATGTTACCAAAGACGGACTTAGAATTATAACAAGTGTTAAAACTAAGGTTTTATGATAACAAGTTATGACTAAAAAGAAATTTTAACAAAAGGTCGTTTTAAACATCAGAGAACAACATTAAAAGACCAGAATTTTGAAGAAAAGTTCCGGAAACCCTAATGGAAAAAAAGAGACGCTTTGAGAAATCAAAAGGTTTTTCATGAAACAAACGAAAATAGCTCAGAAAGACCCCAGATCTATTATAGATCTAAGAGGCACAATAGAAGAGGTTAGGTTTTTATAGAAAATAACCCAGAAATAGAGAGACCAGCTTAGAAACCCATAGGTTTAGTCGGAAAAAGAAAGATCTTACTTGATCGAGCCATGTTGTCCTGAGAATGGTGAGCACAGGCCCAGGGGTGAGTGGAATGGCCACTGGTCCCTTGAGGACCTCAACGAAGGCAGGAATCCCGACACAGGAGAGCCATTAAGGCTGGAGGATGGTGGTAAGCCCCCATAGTCGACTACATGAGGGCACGATGAGGGGGAATTAGGTTTAGGGCAGAGAGCATTTGAGAGAAGAAGAGAGGAGATGATGGCGGAGTGTGAGAGGAGAAATGACAGAATGAGGGTGTAACGACCCGGTCCGTCGTTATGTAAAACCTGCATTTATAATTACTATTCTTGACTTGTCATAGGTTGGTTATTCTATTATTGATGTGTTAGAGTCGATAGGCTTGAAATCAGAATGGTTAAAGGAGAATTCAGTAACTTAGTCTTTAAAAGATAACGTTAAAATGGGAAAAGTCAATTGAGAGTTGACTTATTGGTAAACGACCTCGGAATGCGAATTTTATGGCTCGGATAACTTCGTAGGTGATTTGGGACTTAGGAGTGTGCTCAGAATATTTTTGTGATGTCCGATGTAGAATTAGGCTTGAATTGGCGAAAGTTAGTTTTGGTGATTTCCGGTTGGCAATGGAAAATAGGCTATCGGGGTCGGAATGGAATTCTGGAAGTTGGAACAGGTTCGTAATGTCATTTTGGATATATCTGCAAAATTCAGGTTAATCGGAGTTGTTTTGGGTAGTTTCGGCATCGTTGGAGGATTTTAGAAATTTCAAAGTTCTTAGGCTTGAATCCGATGTAAATTTGGTGTTTTGATGTTAGTTTTGGTGTTTGGAGAGTGCAACTAAGTTTGCATGATGTTATGGGATGTGTTGGTAACTTTGGTTGGGGTCCCGAGGGGCTCGGGATTGAGTTCAGGTGATTAACGGGCATTTTTGGACTAAGAGCAATTGCTGGTTTTTCTTGTTTTTGTGCAGCAGGGATCTGTGAATCGCGATCGCAAATTTGAGGGCCTGGAAAATTTTGTACATCGCGATCACGTGAATCGGGTTGCGATCGCGTAGGTTTGGAAGGATGTGAAGTGCGATCGCGTGAGCTAGGTCGCGATCGCGTAGAGTTAACCAGGCGCGTGGGGGGTGAGGTCAATTGGCCTTCGCGATCGCATGCATTGGGTTGCGATTGCGTGAGGTTATACTTATGCGAACCGCGATCATGTGGCTAAGTTTGCGATCGCGGAGAGGAAATCACTGGGCATATTTAAGTAAACCCTTCCGCGACTTAAACCTTATTTTACACCATTGTTGGGCGGAAGAGAGCTTTTTAAACGAATTTTGAAGGAGAAAATCAGTGGGTTTCTTAGAGGTAAGTAATTTGATTATTAAAACTCGTTTATGGGTGATTATAGACCATAATCTCAGCGTTTAATTCATGAAAATTAGTAGAAAAATGGGATTTTGGGGCTTGAGAATAAGAGACCTTTAGGGGTCGATTTGAGGGGTCAAACGGACTCCGATTTTGGTGTTATTTATATGTACGGAATTGTGGGAGGATGAAGAAAACTTTTCTGTAATAATTTCTGAGTTTCGGGATGTGGGCCCGGGAGTCGAGTTTTGACAAATTCGTGTTTTTGAGCTAAATTGATATTTTTCGGTTGGGATTCACTCCTTAAGCATAATTTGATGATAAAAATCTTAACTTGGTAGATTTGGAGCACTCAGAGGTCGGATTTAGAGGCAAAGGCACTGCGGATTAGTATTTTTAGCCTGTTTTGAGGTAAGTAACGCTTCCAAACTTGGTTCTGAGGGTTCGAAACCCCGAGCTAAATGATTTATGACTATTGTTGAGGTGACGCACATGCTAAGTGACGGGCGTGCGGACGTGCACCGGGTATTTGTGGCCTGGCTTATCCCATGGCCCCGCTTAGTGATTATTCCATGATGATATCTGGCTCCTATTAATGTGGTAATTGTGAACATGTTAGAAATCATGTTAAGTATAAATGATAGGCTTCACGCCGGAAATGCTAAGACCCGAGTGGTCGTATATTGCTGTCTCATGTTGTGATTATTTGCTGTCATATACTCAGTCCTGTTATAGCATATCATTTCATATCTCAGTCTCAATATTGTTAATTACATGCATACTTATCATTGTTTCGGGCTGATGGAGGCATTTGTGATCCATGTGAGTGAGACTGAAGAGTAATGACTGAGTGAGACTGAGAGCCTTTTATTGAGATAGTTATGAGAATGGACTGCACACTGCAGCGATATTTAAATCATTCCTTCGTTGGCTTGATATGGCGCTTTGGCCACTATGGCCCTTCCGGAGTCTTTACACCCCCAGTGAGCGCAGTGATGAGGGATGGATCTTCCCTGGGCATGGATCTTGTCCGAAGTTGATGTGATATTGAGGGATGGATCTTCCCTGGGCATGGATCTTGTCCAAAGTTGATGTTATGTGAGGGATGGATCTTCCCTGGGCATGGATCTTGTCCGAAGCTGATATTATGAGAGGGATGAATCTTCCCTGGATATGGAAATTGTCCGAGTGTTGTATTACGGAGATGGATATTCTCTGTGGGGGCTGAACTGGCCTTTTTTCCTCATTACGGAGTGACCACGGCCACCAGTGTCTATGCATATTCCGGGATGGAACTTCCCTGGGCCTGAGAGCCATATATAGTTCTTAGTGGACTTATGTGGGAGAGCTGTGAACACTATGTGCGTACCCATACTAGTTTCATACATATGTTTTATGATGGAATGTAGAGTATACTGGTATACTTGGCATATTTACTCATCCTAATAAACTGTTAGCATGTCTAAATTCTGTATATTATATATTGCAACATAATTGAGGTTTTGTCTGTCACTAGTTCTCAGCCCATAGTTTGGGTTCGTTACTTCTGAGTTGGTGTACTCACGTTACCCCCTGCAACTTGTGTGCAGATCCAGGTACGTCGGGACCCAGTAGCAGATTTTGAGCAGCGGTAAGAGTTTCTAGTGGAGTTGTCGAGGTAGCAGCTGGCGATCGCGACCTCGCCCTCTCTTTCTTTATTCCACCTATTGCTTTTATTTTGAGACAATGTTGTCCATTTCCCCTTTTCTTTGCTTATGTTTAGAAGCTCACGACTGAGTGACACCGAATCCGGGGTTGGAGGTTTAAATTTAGTTTTCAAATATTGTTTTTAAATTTCAGATTCTTAATATTATCAATAAATTCATTTAAAATCACATTTTTACTGGAAATTGAATTTAACTTAGTTAAATAGGGGGGCTTGCCTTGTTCCACGACAGGCACCATCACGACTCCAAAATTGGGTCGTGACAAGATGGTATCAGAGCACTAGGTTAAATAGGTCTCACCAGTCATGAGCAAGTTTAGTAGAGTCTTGCGGATCGATACGGAGACGTCTGTACTTATCTTTGAGAGGCTGTAGAACCTTTAGGAAAAATCTCACATTCTTTGAATTCTGTCGTGCGACTCAGTTGAACTCTGAAACTAAACTTCTATTGTTTTCATTCTCTCACAGATGGTGAGGAGTCGTTCTAATGATAGTGGTGATCAGACACCAGCAGGACTAGCTGGAGGTCGAGGCCGTGGACGAGGCTGTGGCAGAGGGAAGGGTGCAGCCCGCTTAGCAGCCGGGGCAGTACCGGTGGACCTTCCCACTACTCATGATCGGGTCCCCGCAGTTGAGGTCCCAGCGGGAGAGGCTCAGGCACTAGTAGTGCCCATTGTGATTCCGGGTCTTCAGGAGACCCTAGCCTAGATTTTTACGGTGTGCACCAGCCTGGCACAGGCTGTCGTCGTGTCTAATGCTGCTACTTCTCAGGCCAGGGGAGGCACTCAGACTCCAGCTTCCCGGACACCTGAGCAAGTTAACCAAGGGCTTCAGACACCTGGGACAGTCCCAATTCAGCTGGTTGCCCCAGCCCAGGATTATGTGGTCTCAGCTTTAGCTGATGATGAGCAGCGTAGGTTGGAGAGGTTCAACAGACTCCAGCCTCTGATTTTTAGTGGTACTGAGGTCGAGGATGCCCAGGGCTTTTTGGACAAGTGCTAGAGGATCCTTCGCACAACAGGGATACTGGAGGCTAGTGGGGTCCCATTTACTACATTCCAGTTTTCAGGAGCTGCACTTGCTTGGTGGGAGGACTATGAGAGGCGTAGACCTACTGATGCAGCGCCTCTTACCTAGCGTCAGTTCTCCATTCTATTCCTGGAGAAGTATATACCGCAGTCCTGCAGGGAGGAGCTGCGCAGGGAGTTCGAACAGTTGCGCCAGGAGGACATGACCGCGGCGTAGTATGATATGAGGTTCTCCGAGTTATCCCGTCATGATATTTGGCTAGTTCCCACAGATAGGGAGAGAATCAGGAGGTTCGTTGATGGCCTCACTTATCAGCTTCAGGTTTTTCTGACTAGGGAGAGGGTATCTGGCGCTTCTTTTGAGGAGGTGGTTGACATTGCCAAAGAGATTGAGTCGGTTCGCCGCCAAGAGTGGATTGAGAGGGAGGCCAAGAGGTCTCGAGGATATGGGAGTTTTGGTGGAGTTCCTTCAGGGGGGCAGCCTCAGCCCGGCAGGGGCCGTCCATTCAGTCAGGCTCAGCCAAGTCGCTCAGGTTATCGTGGTGGATCGGTTGGTCACGATCCTCATAGTTCGAATTAGGTGCAACCATCTATCAGTGCCCTGCCAGCTCAGAGTTCATCTTGGGCACCATCGGTTCAGAATTCATCTATGTCTGGTTCTTCCAGTGGCTATCCCGGTGCTAGGGGTTCCCTTCATTCCTCAGTGCCATTCTACGAGAGAGGTTGCTTTGAGTGTGGAGATGTGGGCCATATTAAGAGGTTTTGCCCTCGTATTGCGAGAGGTACTTATCAGCAGAGGGGTCAGCCCGCGGTTTCAGAATCAGTAGTTGCACCACCCGCCCAGGCAGCTAGAGGTGGGGGTCAGGCAGCTAGGGGTCGCCCAAGAGGGGGAGGTCGATCTGGTGGTGATCAGCCCTATTTTATGCATTCCCGGGCAGATCGGATGAGGTGGTTTCTGATGCCGTAACCCCAGGTATTGTTTCAGTTTGTCATGAGAAGCTTAAGTTTTTAATTGATTCCGGTTTTTCATGTTCACATGTTCATCATGAGTTAGCCCATTCTCTGGATACGCCCGTGAATCTGCTGTTACATCTGTTATGTGCTCGCCCCTTGTGGGTGATGTTGTTGTTACAGACTGCGTGTGTCGGTTGTGTGCGGTACCTATTGGGGGTCTGGAGACCCGGGTGTGTGCATGGTAAGGTTATTCGGTGGTTGATGTCTTTTGGAGCAACCCTTGGCACGTTCGAGGACGAACGTTTGTTTAAGAGGGGGAGAATGTAATGACCCGGTCCGGCGTTACGTAAAACCTGCATTTATAATTACTATTCTTGACTTGTCATAGGTTGGTTATTCTATTATTGATATGTTAGAGTCGATAGGCTTGAAATCAGAATGGTTAAATGAGAATTCAGTAACTTAGTCTTTAAAAGATAGCCTTATAATGGAAAAAGTCAACTGAGAGTTGACTTATTGGTAAACGACCTCGGAATGCAGATTTTATGGCTTGGATATCTTCATAGGTGATTTGGGACTTAGGAGTATGCTCAGAATATTTTTGTGATGTCCGAAGTAGAATTAGGCTTGAATTGGCGAAAGTTAGTTTTGGTGATTTCCGGTTGGCAGTGGAAAATAGGCTATCGGGGTCGGAATGGAATTTCGGAAGTTGGAACAGGTTCGTAATGTCATTTTGGATATGTCTGAAAAATTTCAGGTTTATCGGAGTTGTTTTGGGTAGTTTCGACATCGTTGGAGTGTTTTAGAAATTTCAAAGTTCTTAGGCTTGAATCCGATGTAAATTTGGTGTTTTGATGTTAGTTTTGGTGTTTTGAGAGTGCAACTAAGTTTGGATGATGTTATGGGATGTGTTGGTAACTTTGGTTGGGGTCCCGAGGGGCTCGAGATTGAGTTCGGGTGATTAACGGGCATTTTTGAACTTAGAGCAATTGCTGGTTTTTCTGGTTTTTGTGCAGCAGGGATCTGTGAATCGCGATCGCGTGGAAAGGGCTGCAATCGCGTAAAACACTTTGAGGGCCAGGAAATTTTTTTACATCGCGATTGCGTGAATCGGGTTGCGATCGCGTAGGTTTGGAAGGATGTGAAGTGCGATCGCGTGAGCTAGGTCGCGATCGCGTAGAGTTAACCAGGCGCGTGGGGTGTGAGGTCAATTGGCCTTCGTGATCGCGTGCGTTGGGTTGCGATCGCGTGAGGTTGGACTGCTGCGAACCGCGATCGCGTGGCTAAGTTTGCGATCGCGGAGAGGAAATCACTGGGCATATTTAAATAAACCCTTCCGCGACTTAAACCTTATTTTACACCATTGTTGGGCGTAAGAGAGCTTTTTGAACGAATTTGGAAGAAAAAATCAGTAGGTTGCTTAGAGGTAAGTAATTTGATTATTAAAACTCGTTTATGGGTGATTATAGACCATAATCTCAGCGTTTAATTCATGAAAAATAGTAGAAAAATGGGATTTTGGGGCTTGAGAACAAGAGGCCTTTTGGGATCGATTTGAGGGGTCAAACTGACTCCCATTTTGGTGTTCTTTATATGTACGGAATCATGGGAGGATGAAGAACACTTTTCTATAAAAATTTCTAAGTTTCGGGACGTGGGCCTGGGGGTTGGGTTTTGACACAATTCGAGTTTTTGAGCTAAATTGATATTTTTCGGTTGGGATTCACTCCTTAAGCATAATTTTATGATAAAAATCTGAACTTGGTAGATTTGGAGCACTCAGAGGCCGGATTTAGAGGCAAAGGCATTGTGGAGTAGTATTTTTAGCTGGTTTTAAGGTAAGTAACGCTTCCAAACTTGGTTCTGAGGGTTCGAAACCCCGAGCTAAATGATTTATGACTATTGTTGAGGTGACGTACATGCCAAGTGACGGGTGTGCGGGCGTGCACCGGCTATTTGTGGCCTGGCTTATCCCATGGCCTCGCTTAGTGATTATTCCATGATGATATTTGTGCTCCTATTAATGTGGTAATTGTGAACATGTTAGAAATCATGTTAAGTATAAATAATAGGCTTCACGCCGGAAATGCTAAGACTCGAGTGGTCGTATATTGCTGTCTCATGTTGTGATTATTTGATGTCATATACTCGGTCCTGTTATAGCATATCATTTCATATCTCAGTCTCAGTATTGTTAATTACATGCATACTTATCATTGTTTCGGGCTGATGGAGGCATTTGTGATCCATGTGAGTGAGACTGAAGAGTAATGACTGAGTGAGGCTGAGAGCCTTTTATTGAGACAGTTAAGAGAATGGAATGCACACTGCAGCGATATTTAAATCATGCCTTTGTTGGCTTGATATGACGTTTGGGCCATTAGGGCCCATCCAAAGCCTTTACACCCCCAGTGAGCGCCGTGACGAGGGATGGATCTTCCCTGGGCATGGATCTTGTCCGAAGTTGATGTGATATTGAGGGATGGATCTTCCCTGGGCATGGATCTTGTCCGAAGTTGATGTTATGTGAGGGATGGATCTTCCCTGGGCATGGATCTTGTCCGAAGCTGATATTATGAGAGGGATGGATCTTCCCTGGATATGAAAATTGTCCGATTGTTGTATTCCGGAGATGGATCTTTTCCATGGGGGCTGGACTGGCCTTTTTTCCTCATTACGGAGTGACCACGGTCACCGGTGTCTATGCATATTCTGTGATGGAATTTCCCTGGGTCTGAGTTGGTGTACTCACATTACCCCCGCACCTTGTGTGCAGATCCAGGTACGTCGGGACCCGGTAACGGATTTTGAGCAACGGTCAGAGTTTCTAGTGGAGTTGTCGAGGTAGTAGCTGGCGATCGCGACCTCGCCTTCTCTTTCTTTATTCCACCTATTGCTTTTTATTTTGAGACAATGTTGTCCATTTCCCCTTTTCATTGCTTATGTTTAGTAGCTCACGACTGAGTGACACCGGATCCGGGGTTGGAGGTTTAAATTTAGTTTTCAAATATTATTTTTAAATTTCAGATTCTTAATATTATCAATAAATTCGTTTAAAATCACATTTTTACTGGAAATTGAATTCAACTTAGTTAAATAAGGAGGCTTGCCTGGTTCCACGACAGGCGCTATCACGACTCCAAAATTGGGTCGTGACAGAGGGTTTGGGGGGGGGGGTAGACTATTAGGTTAATTATGGAAAGGGGGGATCTGGTCCGTTGATCAAAAATTGATCAACGGTCCAGATTAAACAAGACATTGGGTCGGGGGATTAATGGATTTGTGCTTGATTTAATCAAGTTTGGGCTTGTTTAATAGGGAGTGATTAATCAATTTAGGTTAAAATTGAAATAGGCATGGGATATTTGTTAAATACCCAGATAGTTTAGTTAAAATAATTTTATAAGGTAATTACTATTTATAAAAATGAATCATGTGCATGGAAATAACTTAAAAATGGTTATTTGATATTTAAAAATATAGAAGGCTAATTTCTGGTAAAAAAATAGTATAAAATTACATGCTTAGGCTACAATTGCAAAGTTATTGCAATTATAGCAAAAGATGCCAATTTGGAATAATTAGATCTTATTAGGACCATAAACAATGAATTAACTCAAGAAATGCCTTTGAAATCATTTGTGATGCGATTTTGTAATTATTTATTGGAAATAAAATGCTAGATAAATTAGAAAAAATATAGCAAAATTATGAAAAAATACCAATTGTTGTTAATGCATGATTTTGAAGGTACATATGCAATTTTAAAAATATTTTGGGAAAAACTGGGTATCAACAACTACCCCTCTTTACCCGAAAAGGATGAAAGAGTTGTCGGGTAAAGATAGATGGCCAATTTTGACCGAGTGAAACAGTTAGAGAGGTTTAGGCCGCGCTCCGGCTTCTGAGCTGCCTACATATCCCTGGTTTTACAGGAATCAGGCCGTATGTAGTTCCAGATTCATCGGTGAAGTATACCGATGAAGTTATCACAAGAACGGACACAACATCTAGGGATGAGCGAAGGAACGACTTGCGGGATATCGAGTTTGATACGGTCGGGAGAACTGGAGCGAGATTGCTCCTGCTGGGATAGCCATTGCTTGCCAGGTTACCTGCAAATAAAATCAATACAAGCGTATACTATGCATAAATTTACACATGATGCAAGTTCCCGTTGGACTATGAAAGTTGTCTTTGGACGGTTAGGGATGACGTCCTTAGACCATGATATCCTGGGCCATGAATGGATTGATGAGAGATTCGTACGCCATGAAATGATGTTCTTGGGCCATGCAGATGGTGCCTCCTAACTATGATGCCTTTGAATAATGATACGCAAATTGAGAGAGATCCTCAGGCCATGACATAGTGTCTTCCGGCTATGAGGATGATGCCGTTAGACTATAACGCCTTTGGACAGGTTGGCGATATTTTAGCCCATGATATGCAATAATATAATGCTGACAAGACAGCTTAGTCTTGCAAATTGAAGGGCAGAGCGTATCCAAAAAGAGAAGCGAAGTAGATAATGCTTGAGAGACAACACTTAGTCTTGGTGAAAAAGTAAATTGGAGGCAAAGCTTAGCCTCATACAGATAGGAAGGCAGCGTTTAGTCCTATGCAAAATGGAAGGCAGAGATTAGCCTTATGCAAGGGAAGGCAAGAGATTAGCCTTATGCAAATGGAAGGCAGAAGATTAGCCTTATGCAAGAAAAGGCAGGAGATTAGCCTTATGCAAGGGAAGGAAGGAGATTAGCCTTATGCAAATGGAAGGCAGATGATTAGACTTATGCAAGGGAAGGCAGGAGACTAGCCTTATAAAATTGGAAGGCAGAAGATTAGCCTTATGCAAGGGACGGTAGGAGATTAGCCTTATGGAAGTGAAGGCAGAGCTTAGCCTTATGCAGACGGAAGGCAGATGATTAGCCTTATGCAAAGGAGACATAAATTAGTTTTATGCAGACGGAAGGCAGATTATTAGCCTTATGCAAATGGAGGTAGAGCTTAACCTCATGCAAAATGTGGGACAGAGCTTAGTTCCGTACAAGATGAAGGCAGGGCTTGGCCCTATACAAAGGAACACATATTGAATGCTAGTAGGATTTCTTGGCTGGTAATAGGTTGTGGTATTGCGATTGTTGTGAGAACTGTGACTATGGAGCATGTTCGTTCTTTTGTGCTGATAGTAAACTTTGCATTTGCGACTGTGTTGAAGTTTGTGACTTCGAAACCTGTTTGTTCTTTATTCCTGCATCCAAAGAAAAATTGTGAGTTCTGTAGATGGGGAAGATTGGTTCGTATCCCTGTTGGATTTGCTTGCTTCGTTCTACTTAGTTTGATGATCCTGTTTATGTCATCAGGGTAGCATTTTCTAAACAGAGCTATATTCTGAAAACGTGCATGATTTTATTAAGACATAGTAAAAATATACTTTGAGAAATTTAAATGAACCGACAACCGTGACATGGTTCAAGACATTGCAACCACTCATGCTACGAAATTTTGAGGGTCCTCCTCAAAATTCTGCCCCAATTAGATGGTTAATGATTCTGACCGTTGTACATGCTGCAATCGACTGAACTTGCTTCAGAATTTTGAGGGCCCTTCTCAAAATTCTGCCCCAATTTCTAATTGCGGGGGGAAATGAGATTTTTATTGAATTATGACCGAACCCATAGGGCTGCCTACGTATCCCCTCTTAAACGGGAATCAGGTCAGGCGTAGTTCAATTTACATCATTGAAGAAAAGAATAGAAAGTTACATATAATTTCGTTTGACTGCATTTGAAATGATTGGCTTTGGCCAGACTTCTCCGTCCATTTCTGCAAGCATGAGGGCTCCTCCTGTCAATACTCGGTGAACCATATACACACCTTTCCAATTGGGAGAAAATTTCCCTTTGGCTTTATCTTGATGTGGAAAGATCTTTTTTAACACCACATGCCCCAATGTGAACTGTCTTGGCTTGACTCTCTTGTTGAAGGCTCTGTACATTCTATTCTGATAAAGTTGACCGTGTCATATTGCATTCATCCTTTTCCCATCTATGAGGGCCAACTGCCCATACCGTCCTTTTATCCATTCCGCGTCGCTGAGCTCAACTTCCTGTATGATTCTTAAGGAAGGGATCTCCACTTCGGCAGGAATAACAACTTCCGTACCATAAACCAGTAAATAAGGAGTTGCCCCGGTTGATGTGCGGACTGTGGTGTGGTATCCCAGGTAAGGCGAATGATAACTTTTCATGCTACTGTTTGTGCTTTTCTATCATCTTTCTCAACATCTTTTTGATGTTCCTGTTGGCGGCTTCCACATCTCCATTCATCTGTGGTCTATAGGCTGTGAAATTCTTGTGCTTAATTTTGAAAGTCTCGCGCATGGCTTTCATCAGTTCACTGTTGAGATTGGATCCATTGTCGGTGATGATTGACTCTGGAACCCCGAACCGACAAATGATACGGTCGAGGAAAAAGTCTTCCATGACTTTGTTAGTCACTGCTTTGTAGGATGCCGCTTCGACCCATTTGGTGAAATAATCAATAGCTACTAAGATGAATCTGTGTCCATTTGCGGCAGTAGGCTCTATCGGTCCAATGACGTCTATTCCCCAGGCAGCGAACGGCCAAGGCAAGCTTGTTACATTGAGCTCGTTTGGGGGTACCTTTATCATATCTGCATGTACCTGACATCGATAGCATTTCTAGGCATACTGGATGCAGTCCGTTTCCATGGTCATCCAGAAGTAACCGGCTCTGAGTATTTTCTTTGCCAAGACAAAACCATTCATATGTGGGCCGCAGGTCCCAACATGTATATCTTCAAGTCTGGAAGCTTCCTTTGCATCGACACATCTTAATAATCCCAAGTCGGGAGTTCTCATGTATAGGTTTCCTCCGCTGAGAAAGAAATTGTTGGACAATCTCCGGAGCGTGCATTTCTGAGTGTGATTTGCAAGCTCTGGGTACTCTTCATTTGGCAAGTATTCCCTGATGTTGTGGAACCATGGTCTTCCGTCTGCTTCTTCTTCAACATGGGCACAATATGCCGGCTGGTTATGGATCTTATATGGAATAGGATCAATGAAGTTCTTATCTGGGTGCTGTATCATAGATGATAGAGTGGCCAATGCATCGGCAAACTCATTCTGAATTGTGGGGACGCGCCGTAATTCTGTCTTCGTGAACCTCTTTCTCAATTCCTGCACATGGTGCAGATACGATAGTATCTTGGAATTCTTGGTTGCCCATTCTCCTTGTACTTGGTGTATTAGCAGATTTGAGTCACCAATTACTAACAACTCCTGGATATTCATGTCAACGGCCATTTTGAGCCCTAAGATGCAGACTTCATATTCTGCCATATTGTTGGTGCAGGGAAATCTGAGTTTGGCAGATACCGGGTAATGTTGACCTGTTTCCGATATCAGGACAGCTCCAATGCTGACTCCTTTGAAGTTGGCTACTCCGTCGAAGAACATTCTTCAACCATCATAGGATTCTACAATGTCTTTTCCTATGAATGACACTTCTTCATTGGGAAAATACGTTTTCAGGGGTTCGTATTCTCCTCCCACAGGATTCTCGGCAAGACGATCTACCAATGCTTGCCCCTTGACCGCTTTCTGAGTCACATAGACAATGTCGAGCTCACTCAGCAGGATTTGTCATTTGGCCAGCTTGCCAGTGGGCATGGGCTTCTGAAAGATATACTTCAAGGGAACCATCCTTCATATGAGCTATGTTGTGTAGGCACATAAGTAATGCCTCAGCTTCTGGGATACCTAGGTCAGAGCACAGCAGGTACATTCTAGTAGAGAATATCGTGCCTCATATGGAGTGAACTTATTACTCAGATAATAAATATCCTATTCCTTTCTTCCTATCTCGTCATGCTTCCCCAGAATGTAGCGGTAAGCTTCATCTAATACCGCAAGGTAGAGTAGCAAGGGTCTACCTGGCTCTGTCGGGACCAAAACTAGTGGCGTTGACAAGTATTCCTTGATTGTGTCGAAAGCTTTTTCAAAATCCTCGGTCCATTTGGTATCAGCATCTTTCTTCAGCATCTTGAAGATTGGTTCACATATAACTATGGACTGGGATATGAATCGGCTGATGTAATTAAGGCGTCCCAGGAAACTCATCACATCTTTCTTGTTCTTTGGTGGTGGTAACTCTTGGATGGTTTTGAACTTTGATGGATTCAATTCTATCCCTCGTCGGCTGATGATGAACCCAAGCAATTTCCCATCAGGAACCCCGAACGCACACTTCGCGGGGTTTAATTTCAAGTTGTAGTTTCGCAGCATGTCGAATAACTTTCTCAAATCTGCTGTATGGTCAGTGGCTCTTTTGGACTTGATGATGACATCATCCACATACACCTCGATTTCTTTGTGTATCATGTCATGGAAGATAGTGGTCATAGCTCTCATATACGGGGCCCTAACATTCTTTAGGCTCAATGGCATCATCTTATAACAGTAGACTCCCTACGACGTAATGAAAGCCGATTTCTCAGCGTCTTCCTCGTCCATCCAAATCTGATGGTAACCAGCAATCTATCCATGAACGACTGAAGCTCATGCTTGGCGCAATTGTCAATCAGGATGTGTATGTTCGGGAGAGGGAAATCATCCTTCGGACTGGCCCGGTTGAGATCCCGGTAGTCGATACAAACCCTGACATTTCCATCTTTCTTGGGCACTGGTACGATGTTGGATAACCATGTTGGATATTCAACTACCCTGAGAACCTTGGTGTTGATTTGCTTGGTAACTTCCTCTTTGATTCTCAGACTCATATAAGGCTTGAACTTTTTGAGCTTTTGCTTTACCGGCGGGCACATTGGATTGGTTGGCAACTTGTGAGCCACAATGGATGTACTTAGACCAGTCATGTCATCGTACGACCATGCAAATATGTCTTCATACTCATTCCAGAATTGTGTGTATTCCAGTTTCTCTGATGGCGAGAAATGGATGCTGATGCGGGTTTCTTTGGTAGTCTCTAAATCTCCCAAGTTGATTACCTCGGTCTCATCCAGATTGGACTTAGGCTTGTTTTCAAAATCCTCAACTTCTATGATAATTTCATCGGGTATGACATCCTCCTCTTCTGAATCACTGTCCTTTTGTTGAGTTTTCTCATTGCATGTCACAGTTATTGGTTCATCAAGACAGGAAATAGTGATGTTGTATAGATAAAATAATGAGAGAAACAATAATAAATAAATACAGATTCATTGAAACGTAAAAGTGATTTTCGAATGTTATGGAACATTGGAGATTTTATTGGAAAATGCGAAAATGGAAAAGGCAAAAAGGAAATCATTAGCAAAAATGAAATAGACAATGGTTGTTCAGCCTTGCTACCCCGGGACTTGTCGGGCCCTAGATGGTCTGACAGTTCGATTCTTGAGGAATGATCCCTTACTTACAGCTTGGACGGTAGGGCCTTCCTCCTCCTCCTCCTCCTCCTCAACAATAACACAGTAGTCCATGTCACCATCTTCCAGGAATAGATTTTTCAAGGCCGCCAATGCTTCTTCTTCCTCTGACCCCCATATTACGTCGGCCTGCTGGAAGGTCTGCTCCAGATGCAGTATCGGATTTTCCAATGGATAGTAAGGGCCGGGCTATGGTGGCGACCAGTTCTCGTACTCTTTCCATGTGTATTTGTATCCCAGCCCAAAAGTGGTGACATGGTGCTTCAACTGTAATTATTTGGAAATTCCCTGAAGATTCTTACCGAGTCCTCTGCCAGGCTCGTATCCACTCCAGTTCAGTATGCTCTCAATCTTACTGTCCCACCATTTGTCTTTATCTACTGCATTGATCTATTCAATGTGGTGGTAGGTTTCTCCACCCAGCCTTCTTATACCTTCAATCACCGATATGGTATGGCGACTATAGATAGGATTTCTTCCGTCTCCATGGATGATCACCTCCTGGTTGTTCCATTAAAATTTTACTGACTGATGCAATGTTGATGCCACAGCCCCATCGACATGTATCCATAGACGTCCTAACAATAGATTGTAAGATGCCGATATGTCTATCACCGGAAATTCAATCTCGAACCATGTAGGTCCCATCTGCAGGCAAAGACTGATTTCACCAATGGTAGACCTCTGAGAAATGTCAAAAGACTTTACATTCATAGATCCTTCTTTGATCTCGTACAACCCCTTGCCCAATTTCTTGAGTATCGTCAATGGAAAAATGTTGAGGCTAGATCCCCCGACGATCAGAATCCTGGTGATGAAGTAGTCCTCACATTGCACAGTGATGTGCAGCGCTTTGTTATGACAGCCCTTCAGGCGGCACCTCGTCCTCGTGGAAAGTGATTTTGTGACTCTCCAGTACTTGACCTACCATATTGGCCATTTCCCCACTAGTTATGTTATTTGGCACATATGCCTCGTTCAACACTTTCATCAAAGCATTCCTGTGCATCTCTGAATTCTGCAGCAATGACAGAATGGATATCTGGGCTGGAGTTTTGTTCAGCTGATCGATGGTTGAGTATTCCCTAGCCTGCACCTTCCTCCAAAGATCATCTGGGCCTGTCTCAATGACAGGTGGCCTGTTGGAAGCATTCTTGATAGACTCTGCCAAGTGTTCAGGTGTATAGACCCTGCCGGTCCTTGTCATCCCCTATGCAGCACCAACTTCTTCTATCTTGACTTTACCTTTCCTTCTTGCTTCAGCCATGTAATCCTAAGGTACAACCTTATCATTGAAAGGTGGCGGGTTTGACACTATCACTATGCTTGGTGCAGCTACTTTCACTTAAAATGGAATGGGTGCCTTAGCAGGCAGCATAACTTCAACCTCGAATAGAAAATGTGTGTTTGCAGGTGGTGCCGTTTCAAACTTGAATGGGATTGATGCAGTTACCTTGACGTCTTTGGATCGCTAAATCTGGACTATGATGGGATTAAGAGTGACTGGTAGCTTCTTTGGGTCATCACCTTCTATAATTAACCCGATCGACCCCTCTGGGTCCCAATCTTCTTCTATCTCTATCATGTTGATACCCCTATGGTCTGGAAGCGGATTGTTGCGAACATTGGGAGCAGCCTCTTTTGCTTGGATGACCTTGTTATAAATAATATATTGGATCTTATCTTTCAATGAGCTACAATCATCAATTGTATGCTCCTTCATGTCGGAATGATATGCACATGTCTTAGTTGGATTGACCCATTGGGATGGATTTTCAGGTGTTATAGCAGGGATATGAGTGACATAATCGGCAACTTTTAATCTTTCATACAGCTGGTCGATGGGTTCAGCAATGGCGGTGTATTGTTTAGGAGGTCTGCAATTAAAGTTGAGTCGAGGTCTCGGGAAAATTTTGGCGAGCAGGGGGTGATTGGAAGTGAGATGGTTGAGAGTTGTAAGTATGATAAACAAGAGCTGGTTGGGAATATCTGGGGGAAGTAGGTTCATATGTAGACGGTGGAGATGGTTGATATGTTGGTGGAGGTGCTGACTGATAGGTGGGTGAGGGTGATTGATAGGTGAGTGGGGAAGTTCGGTATACCAACGGGGTTTTGGGTCCCTGTGCAACCATTACCGTTCCTGCATCTTTCTTCTTGGATATACCACAAGACTGCAAGTCTTTGTTGGTGGCATGTAATGCCTCAAAGTTAGTGACCATTCCACTCTTGATACCCTCTTCAATTATGTCACCCAGCTTGATGATGTCAGAGAATTTGTGGTTTTCAATCACCATTAGCCTCTCATAATACTGTGGGTCGTGTGCCCGAACAAAGAATTTGTTCATTTGTTCTTCATCTAGGGCAGGACTGACCTTGGCTGCTTCAGATCTCCAACGAGCGGCATACTCGTGAAAAGTTTCGGTGGGCTTCTTTTTAAGGTTCTGGATGTAGAACGCGTCTGGTGCATTCTCCGTATTGAACCTGAATCGGTCCGTGAAGTCTGATGCCATACTTACCCAGTCAGACCACTTCTTAGGGTTTTGGCTGATGTACAAAGATAAAGCATCTCATGTGAGGCTCCTCATGAACAATTTCATGTGAATCTTCTCGTCTCTTCCTACTCCAACCAATTTATCACAATAGGTCCTCAGATGGACCCTAGGATCACCTGTACCATCGAATATTTCGAACTTAGGAGGTTTGTAAACCTCTAGTAGTTCAACATTGGGATGTTTCAGAGATCTTCGTAGTCCAACCCTTCGACTCCCTTGCTTCCTTCAACGCCCTGAACTTGACTAATCAGCTTCTTGAGTTCCTCGGCCAAATTCTTAATGAGCATATCATTCTCACTGGATTCAGGTGGGTAAGCAACGTGTTGGGTGGAGTGAGCTAGAGTCTCCATATATATGGGGTTGGTCTGATGACCTGGTGTTTGAGCATAGAGGTGGTCACTTGTGGAGTTCTGTGGTTCAGGGATAATTAGCGGGGTATTTCTTGGAGCGTGGAAAGTGTTGTGCTGGAGCTGTGGTGGGATAATTTGATTTTTCGGTGGAGTTGTATGATGATGAGTTGTGGGAGTGTTCTGTTTGTTTGGGGTGTTATGAGGAGGTATGGGATTTTGAGTGACATATGGGACACTGAGTGTGAAGGATAAATTTGCCAAGTTCCGGACATGCTCAAGCTCCCCTTGGAGTCTTAACAACCTTTGCTCGAGTTGCGACATAGCATCCTTCTGAACCTGAGTATCTTGATTGTCAAGAGCTTCTGTTCGTTCAGCTGTCATTGTGTTTTCCTTTCTGATATTGCTTAAATATTCCATTTTGCCTTTGCCTTTTCCTTTAGGTGGACTAGGAGGAGGAGTAGGAGGATGTGGAGGGCCCCTGGATCTTGTGTGATATGGTGATGATGCCAGAATGCGCGAACCAACCTTTGGGGAAGGGAATAATCAAAAGAAAGAAACAAAAACAAAAGGTAGCCAAGTCACTGAGGATCATGAGAAAATATTGCAGTATTTAAACATATAGTGCAAGAATAAAATCGTGTCCTAACTTGGGAGCCTCGTTGTGCCCGAGGTAGGCCTAGCGAAAATTTGATTTGGAGAACTTAGATGCCAAAATGCCTTATTTCATTAGTGTAAAATAGACGAATCCAAAACAACACTAAAATAATAAGCAGGAAATAAGGTCACTAACGACACTTGGCCTTATTACATTAATAAAAGCAATGAAAAGGAAACCTAGACTACTTGGTCCCAAAAGGACCTTCCCCAGACTCGATCTTCTTGGCTCTGTCAATCAGGTTCCCCAAGTCGTGCATGCCCAACAGCAGGTATACCCTTGCTAGATTCCCTCCTTCGTTTCCCTCAGCATTCTGGTAGTCGGCGATCCTTTTCCTTGTCTTGGACTCTAGCTCCATCAGATCCTGCTCCAAATATTCCAGCCTTTCATTAGATTTGATAGCCCTTTCCTTCCACTCGTTGATCAGTTCCATATCAGTCTTGTGTTGCTACAGATGCTCGGCCTCAGACTCACAAACCTATTTGCACAGTTTATTGTATTTCACTTGAGCCTCAGCCGCTTCGTCTATGACCCTGTTTCTGCCGATTCCCGGCTCAACTATCCCTGCTATGTTGTCTTCCAACGATGATAGGTAAGAGCGTACATGCCCTGCGTGGTATCTGTCGGGCTCGATGGTGTCCTTTTCTATATTAACCTTTAGATGCCACATATGCTGAGCTTCACATTTGTACGGGATGTCGTTGTCCTGAAAATTTGCCATGTAATGGCTCATTTTAGAAACTCACGGTATAACTTGCTTCCTACCTGCATGTCTCATAACCCTGATGGGAACATAAAGGTATATATATACCCTTTAAACCGATCAACACTAGGTGCGGAGCGTCCCTTAATCTGATGATGAATCCACTGGTAGGGAACCATTCGAACATCCATTGAACTTGGTCCTTGGCCAAATTGTCAAAATACTGCACCCATTCTGTAGCATTTTCCGATTGAGCAAACCTGTCTGGGATGTAGGTCATTCTCTTAGGGTGATGGAAGGCTATATGATCATTCCACGCCGTTCGTGGAAATTCTTGATGATATTGACCCCTTTGGAGATGCTCCAATAACCAAACCTGTAGTAGCAGATTGCAACCCTCAAAGTGTTTAAACCCCTTCTGGCAGCAGTCCAAGGCTCGATATATGTCTGCTATGATCATAGGGATAATGGTATATATTTGCCCTTCGATCCCCTCCATTAAGGTTTTGGCTACCATAGCCAGTCTAGTGTGAATCCTATCTCCTTTGCTTGGAAATACTATCATACCCAGGAAACAAACAACGAACGTAAAAACCCTGCGGTGAATATGATCCAAGGAAGTAATAGAGAACTCATTGTGGAAAATACGATAGGATTTGCTATGGCCGTATCCTTCATAGAGATAGTCAAAAGGCATGTAGGACTCTGCCAGGCACTCTAAATCATCGTTCTTTTTCAAAACCATCATTTTCAGGAACCCCCTAGCGGCATAATTTTTCGGCACCAATAAACTTGGACTTTCCCAAGGTAATCCCGCGAAGCCCCCTATCTCATCCAAGAGGGGGGTCATTTATATGTTGCCAAAACGGAACACAGACCTTTCTCTGTACCAGAACATAGTGGCTGCTTCGATCAACATATTGTTTGGTTGGATATCCAGTAAAGAGGGCAAGTTTCCGAGGACCCTCTTCACATGGTCTTTGTCACTTGGAGAAAGGTCTTCCCACCAGTCCAACAACAATGGTGATATTCTTTGGACCATGCCGAACCTGGGGGTTAGGCCCTTACCCCTGCCAGACTCGACTATTTATACACTTATGATTAGCATACATGCATTTAGTTCTCCAAATAAATGCACAAAACGCGATTGCGTCCGTTGGGATTATGAAAAACCTGGTATACTTTTGGATAAGGCTGTCTTAAAAGGTTATTGTGTGAACGACACATTAACCCGGCTAGGTTTGACCATGATGCATGTACAATATAAAAGAGTAAGGTTTCTATGGGGTTTTAGATTGGTACCCTCAAGCGGACAACTTGAGGGGGAAAGGCACGGAACCGTCGACTGCACCGCTGATCGACTAGTTTGACCACAAACAAGCCTTTCCGAATTTAGGGGTGATATAAAATGGAAGAGCGCAACCACTCATCAAACGTTGCTATAGGATTTGTATAGGCACGGGTGGAATATGATGTTGAGCATGATTATGCAACAATAAATGAGCAATAAAAGCATGTTGTCATGTATTTGCACATTATGAAAGTGGTAAATACAACAGTTATGATTGAAAAGCGGTTACAAAGGAAAACAAAAAGAAACATGTCAGTTTTGATTTTGAAAAGAACAAGTACTTGAAAGAGATAATGAAAAGACCCGGCCGGTCGTTCCCTGAGATTTACCCCGTTTCCCCTATTTCTGCATTTGTTATATATCGCTATCCTGTTTTTGATGTGTTGGATGGTTTGGGTCCGGAGTGGTTATGGTGAGAGTTTAGGCATTTAGCCTTTTAAAGTAGCCTAATAGTTGAGAAAGTCAACTGAGAGTTGACGTATTGGTAAACGACCTTGGAATGCGGATTTTATGGCTCGGATAGCTTCGTTGGGTGATTTGGGACTTAGGAGTGTGTTCAGAATATTTTTGTGATGTCCGGTGTAGAATTAGGCTTAAATTGGCGAAAGTTAGTTTTTGGCGATTTCCGGTCGGCAGCGGAGAATAGGCTATCGAGGTCGGAATGGAATTTTGGAAGTTGGAACAGTTTCGTAATGTCATTTTGGATATGTCTGCAAAATTTCAGGTTAACCGGAAGTGTTTTGGTTGGTTTCGGCGTAGTTGGCGAAATTTAGAAGTTTCAAAGTTCTTAGGCTTGAATTTGATGTAACTTTGGCGTTTTCGTTTTGTTTTTGGTGT
Organism: Nicotiana knightiana; assembly: GCA_005239525.1. Lineage (NCBI taxonomy): Eukaryota > Viridiplantae > Streptophyta > Magnoliopsida > Solanales > Solanaceae > Nicotiana > Nicotiana knightiana. The sequence continues at coordinate 7,633 of MDKJ01021661.1, read as the reverse complement.
TTTGAAGGCTCGACTAAGTTTGAATGATGTTATGGGATATGTTGGTATGCTTGGTTGAGGTCCCGAGGGCCTCGGCTGTGTTTCAGATGGTTAACGGACCAACTTTTGGCTTGAAATCTGGGCAGATTGCTGTTGGTGTGAGGTTTTGGTTTCCTTCTACACGATCGCGTGGGGATGTTTGTGATCGCTCAAAGTAAATTGGTGAGGCAGGATTTTTGTTAATCGCGATCGTGTAGGGGAGGTCGCGATCGCATGAGTATGAGTGGTTTGTCAGTGCGATCGCGTGGTCTTGTTCGCGATCGCATAGAGTTAAAGGGGCGCGTGGGTGAGTTGAGCTTTGTTCTTCGCGATCGCGTGGAATGGTTTGCGATCGCGTGAGGATGTATGCGATCACATAAGGTTAATTGATGGGGCAGCAAGTTTGTTCTTCGCGATCGCGTGCCAAAGTTTGCGATCGCAGTGAAGGAATTATTTAGCTGGGCAGAATGTTTAAAAGGCCTGAAGTGCGAATTTGGTTCTCATTTCTTCCATAGTTGCATGCGAATTTGAGAGCTTTTGAGAGGGGATTGAAGGGAAATCAAGGGAAGTCATTTGGAGGTAAGAATTTCAACTTCATAACACGTTTCTATGTCAATTCCTAAGTGATTAAACCACAAAAATTTTGGAAATTTAACCAAGTTGGGGAAGAAGGGTCCATGAGAAATTTATTTTTCTTTTGAGGATTTGAGTGGGCAATTGTGGTCCGATTTTAGTATTTTTGGTATGTATATAATTGTGGGAGGACGAGGGTTCTAATGATGTAAATTATCGAATTCCGAGATGTGGGCTCGAAGCTCGGGTTTGGCCGAATTTCGAGATTTTTGATTAAATTGATAATTTTCGATTGGGTTGTGTTCCTTGAGTATATATTGATAATGTTAACTGGTTTTGGCTAGATTCGGAGCAATCGGGAACCAATTTGAGGGGCAAAGGCATAGCGGACTAGTGTTGTGACCCGGTAGAGGTAAGTAATGGTTACAAATCTTGTCCTGAGGGTATGGAACCCCGGACTACATTATTTTCTCACTGAATTTGGAATGGCGCACATGTTAGATGACGAATATGTAGTGCGTACTAATTTTTAGATTGGACTAGGTCTTCTCCGCGGCGACTAATGAGTTGCGTATTTACTCGAAACCTTATGTTAAAGTATGTTCTAAAGATTTGTGAAATATTTGGGCTATAAGCCGTGTTTGGGGCCTCGTGCCGATCTGTTTAGACCCTTTGAGGGCTTTTTACTACTGTTTCCTCACTACCTGTTGATGACTTTACTCAGCATCATTGTGCATACTGTTTTATTGAAACTCAGCCTGATTTACACTACATGAGCATTAAAATGATGTCTTCGGGTCGAGTACCCTGTTTTACTACTTCGCCCAAGGGGCTTTTCGAGTGGTTCCACCAAGTGTGGCTGAGAGCCAAGAGTGATGGTGAGGTGCTGAGTGATATTAGCGCTTGAGCTGAAGCAGCCCCTCCGGAGTCTGTACACACCCCCAGTGAGTGCACCGAGTGCGAGTGACGAGTGATTGGGAGGCATGAGTGACTGTGAGGTGCTGAGGGATTGTGAGGCATGCCCGAGGGGCTGATTATGAAACATGTTTTGCCCGAGGGGCTACTTATGATTTTACTACATTCATTTGCATACCAAATCCTTGTTTTAAAGTTGTTAAAAATGTGCATTCTTTAAAGGACTTTTATGAAGTTGATTTTTAAGACATGATGATTTCGTATATCTATGTTATACTATTGGAAAGTAAGGCTGTGTATATTGTGACCTGATGGCATTGATTTTTTTTACGTGTTTCCTTGCTACTTAGACTTGATTTATTTTCATTACTACTGAGTTGGCGTACTCACATTACTCCCTGCACCTCTGTGTGCAAATATCAAGCGTTAGCCTTTACTTTGCAGCGGAACCGGATCGTGGGATATAGAGGTAGCTGTTCAGCGTTCGCAGCATCTCTATTTTCCCTTTCTATTTTATTTAGCTTTGATTCAGAGCTTTGTATTATAATAGTTTATTTTGGATTACTTCACTAGATGCTCATGACATGTTGGCTCCGGGTTTTGGGGATGGCAGTACCGTACAAATCGGCCTATTATATTAAGTAATTTTCTGTATATTGTTATGAAATTCTTGAAATTTAAATGGGATTTTCAAAAGAAATTATGAACATTCGGTAGTCGGTTAGCCTAGTTCCATGATAGGCGCCATCACGGCCGGTTAGGATTTGGGGTCGTGACAGATAAACAATTAATTGCACATAAAGGGGGAAAGGTAAAGGTCACAAGTATTAACAAAGTAAATATAAGTTCACAAAGCAGTTTGAAATGGTAAAATCCTAGATATATCCCCAGTAGGGTCGCCATGTTGTCGCGCCCCCTCTCTTCTCTCTCTCCTTTCGGATCGGTCAGGTTATTTGATATTATTGGGACAACTCGTTTCCTTTTGGGAAAGGGGTAAGGAATTGAAGAGTCTCCACCTAACGAATTAAGGTGTGTTAGGGCACCTACTAAGATCATTTGCAAACACAGATTGGATAACCAGAGATAGGCTAAGGGCTTGAAATTACTTCAAGGGGAACGTTTTAGGCACCCCTCGAAGTCCACAACTGTGGTTCTTGGCCAAACAAACTTTGTGAATTTTAAAACAGGTAGCACATAAGCAATAAAAGCACATAGGTAAAAAAATAAAGGTTTTTGAGAAGATTCGCAGTCTAAGCACATATATGTGCTAAAGATAGGGGGTCCTAGGTTGTTTATCCTATAGGATCATATCCATGCAATGCCCGATAATCACTCCTCAATGAGGTGCTACACGTTGTATTAGCGCACATGTCATCATATCCATGTCTACCCTTTCCCACCCCTTAGTGGTTATCAAGCGAGTTTATTTAACGACCTCTATGCGTGCTGTTACCCGTCCCTTCTTAATGGTCCTGGAGGAGATTAGGACCTCTACCTATAGGCAGTTCTAGACAGACCTCTAATGTTTAAAAGGAGAAAATACTAGCCGACAGACAAGAAAAAATAGGACTTTAGCAGATAAAGGCAGGAAAGAGCAATTAAGAGGCTCAAATTTACCTCCACAGATAATGCATGTAATCAACACGACTCAAAACACAAACAAGGGCAGTATTATTGAACAGGATCCTAAAACATGATGTCTAAGTGAATATCAAAACACATAAGATATGCAGTTTTATTTTATAAACCTAGAAGCAGGGGCCCTAGTCAGTTTTCCTACTAATTTTAAGCATGTTAACCATTAAACAGTAAACACAAAAGTAACATTTTTCTAGTTTTAATAAAGGTTGGTTACCTAAGGCTTGCCTAGTCATGGGGGGGAATGCACAATAGTTGCCAGAATTATTAAAACAGTTTAGAAGTTGTTTTACCTAAAGCATGTTGTTCTAAGTGTTGCAAAGACACATGGATTATTATCAGTTTTACTAACATAGGATAATCATGTGAGACTGTGTTGTGTCCCTTTTTCATGCATCAGTAGTTTAGCTAGGTGTGACTTAGTGAGATCCTAAAACATGGTATCTTGTATGAACATTATAAGATGCAGAATGATTTATATGCCAAATTCCTAAAAAAAACATGATTTCTAGATGCACAGAAAGTTACAGCATGATTTCAGAATATGCGGTAGCAACAATTTTCATGTTAATGTTGTTGTTTAGCCTAGAAGAAGGATTTCTAAGTGATGAAAATAATGTCAAATGAGATGATGAAACATTAAACCTAAGAACATGATATCTAATGCATGAAATGCTTAGAACGTATTGGTCCTAAACAAGGATTCTAATGCGCATATAGAAATGTAAGCCTAAGACATGGTTTCTACCCCATTGCTATCGACAATAAACATGGCTAACCTCCTCTTTTCACTATCAATACTCAATATTCATTTACAACAATTATTACAAAACAATGTGAATGAATTACATAAGTAGATAAAGAAAAATAAGAAGTTACACTATAGGAAGCCTGAAAACAGGCCCAGATTCTCAGAACCTCAAATGCCCAAATGTTTCATAGCCTTTCTCATATCCGGGTGTGTCAGAGTTCCCTAAGGACCTCAAGGGATACTGGGCAGTGCTCACACCCAGATTTCACAACCATAATTGAGTAAGTGCAGTGTGAAAATTCCATCCCTAATGCATCAGAGTTCAGAGGGATCTCACAGGAATCCCAAGGGAGTCATACACTGGAGGGGCAGAACTTAAGGATGTAAGAGTAGAGTGAGAGTGCTTGACATAGTTTTGAAAAGGTTTAACAGGAAAGCAGTATTTGAAAAAGAGACCCAGTTGAAGTAGTTTCATAAAATAGGAGAATTGTTTAGTAAAACAACTTTTGAAAATAGTTGTGTAATTTAAACAAACAGTAGGTCAGTCAAACAAGTTCAACAATACTCAGAGAACAAACATTCACACAGGGATAACTAGGGATTGGGGACAAGTAGAGCAGGTATGGTGAACACAACAGACAGGGGTCCTTGGAAATTAGTGCAAATAGTAAGACCTAGATTCAGGAGTGCTAATTAAAATAAAGTCACAGAATCAGAAGTGCTCTAGGGGATTCATGGGGTTGCGAGATAGTATAGTATAGGATTTCACACTAAACATGATTGAGCATAGCATCAAGACGACTTAGTGTAACAAATCAATAGGTGCATTGTGACGACCCAAAGGGTCATCACCTATGCTATTACCCATCCTGTACTTCCGAGGCCTTGAAAAACTCCTTTGTATTTGCCTCGATTTGCATGCACAGTCCGGGCGCGTATCCGGACAGCTTAAATATGAGATTCCATGAAAAATGCTAAGATTTGATATTAAAATGAATAAATTTGACTTCGGTCAACATTTTGGGTAAACGGACCCGGACCCGTAATTTGACGGTCTCGGAGGGTTCGTAGGAAAATATGGGACTTGGGCGTATGCTCGGAATCGAATTCCGAGGTCCCAATCCCGAGAAATGAATTTTTGAGTAAAATTGTTTTCTCAAAATATTTAAGGAAATTAAAAATTAAATCTGATTAGAAGTAATGGTATCGGGCCCGTATGTTGGTTCCGGCGCTCGGTACAGGTCTTATATATGGTTTAAGCACTTTCTGTAAAGTTTGGTTGAAATCAGATCTCGTTTGATGTGTTTTGGACTTAAAAATGCAAAACTTGATGTTTTATGAAATTTGATAGGATTCATGGACTTTGAGGCTTAATTTGATGCATATGATGTTGTTTTGGCGATTTGATCGCACGGGCAAGTTCGTAGGATGTTGTGTGAGTAATCTATGAAATTTGGTGTCGTTCCGAGATGTATAGGTCAGTTCGGCACGTTGTTAGCGAAGTTAGAAAACTTAAAATTCCTAAGTTTGGTTCTTAAGGTTTGGGGGTGTGAATTCGAGTTTTAGCGTCATTTTGAGTGTTATGAAGGCTCGAGCGGGTCCGTATTATGATTTGGGACTCGTTGGTATGTTTGGATTAGGGCTCGGGTGGGCCCAGGTGCCTTCCGGGCATCTAACAAGGCTTAAAACCAGCAAACTCAGCTGCTGGTGCACCTGCTCTGGTGTGACCGCAGGTGCAGTTGCCCAGCATCGCAGGTGCGAGACCGCAAGAGCGGTTCCAGGCATCGCAGGTGCGAGCACCAATGTCCTGGCTAGCCTTCGCAGGTGCGGAGCATTTCATCGCAGGCGCGAGACCGCAGGTGCGGTCTCCCCTTCGCAGGTGTGATCCTAGACCCCCCAGCCCAATTCCGCAGGCGCGAGGTTTTCCTTGCAAGCGCGAGACTGCAGGTGCGGTCTCAGCCATCACAGGTGCGATCACTGTTCAGGCAGTAAGATTAAATTACGGGTTTTAAACCCATTTCTCTCATTTTTCATCTTCTTCCTTAGGAAAAATCCACCATTGTTGAGAGCTTTCGACCAGGCCTTGTGAAGTAAGAAAATTCCACCCATAAATTTGTTTCATGCATGTATCTTAGCCTAATTAACTACACAAATTAGTGCAACAATTCAAGAAAATGGGTAGTAACCTAGAACTTGTGATCACCTTAGAATTTTCTATGAATTGGCCATGAAATAAAGTAAAAATCGTATAATTATGATCCTTAGGCCTTGGGTGAGTGTTTCCTTCGAGAGTTTCGAGAATCCGAGCGAGCGGGCCCGGGGTCGAATTTTGATAAATTTGAAAGAATACTAGGAAATGGATAATTAGGCCATGTAATTGAATCTTTGAATCCGTATTGATATGCTTGAGTTGATTATGCCTAGATAATACCATTCCAGAGTCGAATTCTAAAGGAAAGGTGGTGTTAGAGGGTTGATTGTTATACTTTGGACCCGAGGTAAGTGTTCGATCTAACCTTAGCTTGAGGGAATAAGAGTTGAGTATAATTTGCTACTTTCTAATTGTCAAATACGATGTATAGGCATGGTGACGAGTATCTATACATTGGTGTCTAGCATGACCGTGAATCTTTATATTGTGAATATTCTGATTTTGTGGTAATTTCCATGCTTAATTGATGATTTCTATATGTTGTGAAGAATATGTGAAGGGAATTGTATTCTGTAAACTCTGTTGGAGAATTGGCTCAAATTGTAACGAATAATGAAGAAATATGAGATATTACGTCTTTGGAGCATTGGCTCAAATTGTGAAATGAATAATGAAGAAATATGAGATATTACATCCTTTGGAGAATTGGCTCAAGTGATAGAATAAATCATGAAAATGAAAGTGAAAGAAAGAGAAAGAGTTATTGAAATATACCCTTGCCGGGATTTAATTGTGCAGTTGATGTTCCCTTGCCGGGATTTAATTGCTTAATTGATGTTACCCTTGCTGGGATTTAATTGTTTCATTATTGTTCCCTTGTCGGGATTCCTATTCCTATTCTGTTTACTTCCTTGCCCTTGGCTGTGATTGTTGTTTGGGTGAGGAAGAGTGTTAAAGCACGAAGGGTGATGACGTGCACTTGTCTTGGTGAGAATGAGAGTAAAGCACGAAGGGTGATGCCGTGCATTGTTTGATATTGTCTCCCTTGCTGGGATGTTGAGATTTTTGTTGTTGTTTCCTTGCCGGGATTTCTATTTCTATTTTGTTTACTTTCTTGACCTTGTTTGTGATTGCTGTTTGGGTGAGGAAGAGTGTTAAAGCACGAAGGGTGATCCGTGCATTGTTTGACATTGTGACAAAAGAGTGTAAAGCACGAAGGGTGATGCTGTGCCGTACGATGTACCATTCCGTACCATATTCATTACATTATACATTGCATAGTGAGGAAGAGAGTAAAAGCACGAAGGGTGATGCTGTGCCGTACGATGTACCATTCCGTACCATATTCATTACATTATACATTGCATAGTGAGGAAGAGAGTAAAAGCATGAAGGGTGATGCCGTGCCATGATTTACATTGATTACATTATACATTGCATAGTGAGGAAGAGAGTAAAAGCACGAAAGGTGATGCCGTGCCATGGTTTACATTGATTACATTATAAATTGCATAGTGAGGACAAGAGTAAAAGCACGAAGGGTGATGCCGTGAAAGTTTGTGATTTCTTGTCCTTATTGATATGCT